>AFRD01000276.1:0-45508 GCA_000222875.2 Periglandula ipomoeae IasaF13
GTCACCGGCAGCGATCGCCTTTGCCAGCTCTGGCTCAACATAAGAGCCGATGAAGGGCATTTCCTCAGCCGTCCGGGTACCGTCCAGCTCGGTGAGATGAACCAGTTCTTTCTTCGTAGGACAAAACACCCACTGATACAGGAACGAGAGTTCTGCCTGGTAGAATTGGGTGAGGTAGTTCTCGGAGACGCGTTTCCCATCGAACTGCAGCATGCGAACCACTCGCTCCGGCGTCTTCGATTTGCGAAGCATGCGGTAGGCGGTTTTGAGGCCCACTCCTGGAAGCCCAGCAAGATAATCGCAGCCGCTCATGATAGCCATTCGCCTGAAATCGGTATCCGACCAGCCAGTAAGAGACACCTCACGACAGGCACAAAAGTCGCGGCGGTTGATCTCGATACAATTTCCATATTGATCCAACTTGGTTAGCAAACGCTTCGCGCCGAAGACAAGAAGGTCCGAGTCATCTGAAAGAATGCCATTGACTAGACCTTGCCGCTCCAGATACACAAGCTGTGCATCTGCTTCGTATGGCGCAACAACGTAGGGAATACCCATCTGCTTGAGCTGCTGGATGAGACATGAGGCCATCTCGGGAGTAATGTCGATGCATTTTTGAAACTCCTGAGTAGCCTGAGATGGCTTGCCAGCCTTGAGGAGCTCATTGGCAAGCTTCTTCTTCTCTTCTCGCTTCTTTGCACGTGAATCCTCAGTGGCGGCCTTGCTTGGAAGGAAGTCACCATCAAAGACCATGTAGGGAGTCACGCCAAAATGCTGCAGCATTTTTACACGATGCATGGCAGCTGTGACATACCTAGATAGTTCCTGTTAGCTCAACGCAATGAAGCACATTCAAAGATGACGCTCACCGTTTCGTTGGCTTGCCTTGGCCTAGCTCGACGGCGCAGGAATAGGCAGCTCGATGCAACCATCCGTACGCGTCAACGGCTAGTGTTTCGCCATTGCATTTCTTAAGCTCTGTTGGGCGTTGTATAGATTTGAGCAGAGGCAGGAGTCCTGGTGATGGTCAAAATAAAGAATTCTCACATGAACGAGAGAGAACAAAGATAGTATACAAACCTGATACGCCCATTGTAGCGGTCTACAACACCGAGCGAGACCCGGATAAAGGGCGTTGCAGAATTACGCGATTGAATACCAGTGAATCGATACCATGAGAGGCTACAGTGCCCGCTGTGCAAGCTGGCCGGTTTCCAAACGAAGCTCACTGGCTGGCAGGTACGATGCAAACAGCTTGGAGGCTGAAGACGAGTTTCCGCGGAAGTACTATAAATATAATGCTGACCAAAGGTCAGAGGTGGCTGTCGATAGAGCTTTGCGGGTGGTGAGGTCAGAAATCGGTGATGAACCTGTCGAGACGCGTGGACATCGGGGCTGGAGGTGGAGGAAGTCGTGACACTGGCGGAATTCGAGACAAGTTGGGAGGACAGTCGCGACGAAGTGAGGTTGAAATGGCAGCGGTGGCCCGGATTGACGCTGAACGCGATTGCAGGCAGGTGAATCGTTGTTGTTTGGCGTACACGACAGGAGAGATGGCGTCGAAATGGTTGGCGGTGAAGGTGCAGTGGTCAAGCAACGTACACACAGGACTAAAACGCCGACTTCGAGTTCTCTTGTAGATGGCAAGGCGTCCTTTGGAGAGTTGAGAAGCGAAGGAGCTGGTAGGATCGAGTAACGTTGAGGTCGACAGGCCGGAGCTAATCCATACAACGCGTGCCCGATGCTGGCTGATGGACGGGGCCGTCAGACCAGACTGTTTGGCATGGCGTGGCCCATGTCGAGACGAGACGCGTTGATTGACGACTTGGACAGCCAGGCGCTAATACAGTGGTCAGTGGTGCCGGGACTGGCGCGGGCCACCAAGGCACTGTGCCTTCCCAGACAGGCTGCTCTAAGGCCCAAAGCGGTATCGCTCCCGTGCGCCAACATTCCCACAGCAACTGCTTGTCTGTCTCGGTCTCGGTCTCTGTCCTGCCAAGGTCAACTGCTGGTGTCTTGCCGTCTTCTTGCTGAGACAGCGTCTTTGAGTATTCTTTTTCGTAAATGATTAATAAGAGTACGAGCCTCTGCCAGCGCTGTTTCCGTAAGTGAGACTGATGATGCAAAGACGGATAAAATCACCCGGAAGGTCCTCCAACCAGACACGATGGAAGCGGGATCACTTCGTGAAAATTCGCCTGTGACGATTCGCCTGTCCTGAGCTACCGACGGCTTTGTGCTTTTCAATATGCGCGGATGAATGCATATTGAGACAATTGTGTCCGAAAGATTCTTGTCTAATGATGCGGAAGAAAAATTTGCAGACAACATCTCACCAACACAGCTCGTGCCTGAGATATTGTGCACTTGGCTCCAAGCATGCCCGTGGCGAGTCACTTGGGACTTTCAACGGCGGTGCAGGAAGGCTCCAGGTTTGGCCTGCTTCGCTTTCAAGCTGCTCTGGTGGAGTCTGCATCTGGTCAAGGTGTCTGGTGCAAATGGGGCCAAGTCAACCACAGACTAACCTGGCTGTCACCGCAGATACTTTTTTTTTCGGGGCCGCACTTGAAGTTAACAGTCTCGATGCAAGACATTGCAACTCACAGGATCAGCAATACAAGATGCCCAGCTCATTACAAAAGACGCGCAAGCAGATTGCCAAGAAGCGCAATGGCGAAGTCAACGCCCTTCACGCCAAGTCGAGGGACTCCTTTCGCCTGCACAAAGCCGCCGTTCGCGATCAGAGGCTGGAAAAGCTCGCAGCGGCTAGAGGCAAGAAAGAACAGCCCATCAGTATGTGTGCTCACCTGTAAAAAAATTTTTTGGAGGAGACTTCAAGTCCGCTTACCGGTAAACCAGTTGACAGAGTAGCGTTCTTCCAAGAAGGTCTCGCCGAAAAGGATAATGAACCTCTTGACTTGGAGTCAGTTCAGGGTCTTATTCAAACGTAAGAACGGCTGAGCATTCATGGTAGTTTCACGCTGACTCAGTTTCAAAGGTTCATTCATCAATATGATGAAGAATATGACGAAGTGAAGAAGGCTCGCCGGCCTGGTCGTCCGGCCAGCGCTAAAGAAGACATGCTAAAGTTGAAGATCAAGGCGCTGGAGACGGAGTACGAGAAGGGCTTTGGTAGGTTTCGGTACTTTTCTTGGGCTCTTACGTCTAAACCTGTTGTGACTAATGATTCTTCCAGTGCTACCTGACCTCACCTCAGCCGAAAGCGCAAAGCTATTAGAAAACTGGAAAGGCGAGTGGGCTTACCTGACATCCTTGTCATGGGTTAAGGTATCAAAGGCTGGCCAGCTGCGGCCTGCCGAATTTCCTTCAAAAGGCATCAGTTAGAGTGAGGGAATTGCATTGGCACCTGTTCGAAGCGGGTGGAATGGCAGACGAAGAGCCACGTGAAGTCTGATGAATGAGGCCAGGGCAAGCGAAGCTATGGTCCATGGGAGATTGTTCTCCCTGCGACTCGTGGGAATCCGTGAAGGTCAAGACGCTCGGAACAGAAATCAGAATAGGAGGAATCATTTGATGTGACATGAATATCCGGTAACTAGAATTCAGGCGTTTGCGGCGTTTAGAAACAGCATTCGATAAATGAATGGAGACGGGGATGAGAACATTGAGACTGATTGGTCACCAAGTCTTCTGCCTTCACTCTCGTTATTTATCTTGACGTAAGGCTCCTTGACTACCAAGATCTCTTCACTTGGAACTCAAAGCAATGGCGATCCTCATTTTTCCCAGAATTCACAGTGCCATTCATGCCTGAGCGGATGAGCATCTGCTATTGTTCTACCACTTCGTCGGTACAGGGTGGCAGCCAATCATCACGTGTGGTCGTTGACCCCTGTCACAGTCAGTCCACCTTTTGACCCATGCTAGGATCCTTAAAAATTTCAGAAGCTGTGCTGGCATCCGAAAAAACGTCGACGCCGTTCCACTCCTGGCCAAAGTTTACTTTTCTTTCGCTTCTTGCATTTGAAGAAACGCATCACACCACATACCATCACAATGCTCTCCATTCGAAGCTTTGCACGATCCGCCCCTCGGGCCGTCGCCCGCCTCACCACCGCTTCGATGCGATCTGGTGTCGCCCGCCCCAGCAGCTTCATCAAGACCTCGGCCGTCAGCGCCCTTCGATCATCAACCGGCGCTGCCTTCTCAACGACAGTCGGCCGCCGCGCCGCCGATGGCGAAACCGATGACGAGCTGTCCGCCAAGCTCGAGAGCGAGATCCAAATCGAGGAGGACATGAAGGCCCAGGAGCAGCAACCCGCTAGTATCAAGGACTTTTTGGACAACAGCCCCTTTGAGCTTATTGACACTCCTGGCCAGGAAGTTGTCAAGCTGGTCCGTTCATTCGGCAACGAGAAGTTAGTTTTCTCCACCCGTGATTTCTCAAAGTTAAAAGAAGCAATGCTCTGTTTTGAACCTAGTCGGACTGACAATTTGACCTCAGAATCACCGTCAGCTTTTCCATCGCCGACATCACCAACTACGACCCCTACACCGAGGACGCCGCCCTCGAAGACGAAGAGTTTGACGAGTCATTGCAGTCCCCCAATAAGCAGACAAGCGGCCGCGCGGAAGAAGTCGACGAGATGGAGGAGGAGCTCGATGATGAAGCCGCCGCCCCCATTAACCTGTCCATTGTCGTCGAGAAGCCCGGCAAGACCGCTGGCGCTCTCAACATCGATGCCACCGCCCAGGACGGCAACATTGTCGTCGAGAACATGTTCTTCTACGAGGACGCCAAGGTCGACAGCCCCGAGTCTGCCCAGAAGCGCGCTGATGTCTACCCTGGTCCTCCCTTCGGCAGCCTCGACGAGGACCTGCAGGTTCTGATGGAGCGATTCCTTGAGGAGCGCGGCATCACGCAGGCCCTGGTTGTGTTTGTACCTGACTACGTCGATGTCAAGGAGCAGAGGGAGTACCTCCGATGGTTGAACAACGTCAAGGGTTTCGTTGATGCGTAAATCATGGACGAGTAATCACTCGTTGACGTCAAAGGGGAAAAACAGAAGAAGCATTTACGTCTGCCTTTTTTTAAAAAATGAAAAAAAGACAGTCGGTGCGTTGTATAATTGTCGAAAGCGGCCCGGAATGATAGTCACCACGCAGAGTGGGCGGTCTTATCAGCATGTCATAACATATGTAACCTCACTCATGTAACAATAGTAGCAGTCCATCTGCGTGTACGAGGATGGGAAAACTAAACAAATCAAGGAAGCGGTTTATGAATATCTTCAAGTCTTTGTTTCTGTCGATGTGACTTATTTAAACCGGGGACTGCCAGGTCTCCATCTTCGGGTTATGATGCCTGAGTTGGCATGCTTTGTCAATGAATTTCTATCGTGTCAATGTACATACTGTGCAAAGAAGTGACTAATCATTCCAAGGCCCTTTTCAAAGTAATAACCCGTCTTCTGCGATGCAACACTTACACAAGCTGCCATATTCACAGTTGATCATCAAGAACGGACGCTAGACAAGTCCAATGATTGACTCCAAAGTAGGCAATGCATATCTACTACCCACAATTCAAACCCCAACCAAAAACAAGGGTATACCAGCATCTACACAACCGCCGTCACTGATGCAATATATAGATTAAAATAAATCGCCATGTCAAGCCCCCTTTACAAAATCCCGTCCATTGACCATTCACCTTTCTGCGCCCGCTCGAGTACTTGCTTCCCCTTCTCCGTCAAGTCCGGCTTTCCGCCGTTCCCAACGACGTGCTCGAAGAAGACGGGTTGCCACGTCTCGTTGTTCTTTTCGCGCTCCCTTGCCTTCTCGCGCTGTTTTTCTTCAAGTTCGACTTTGATCTCGGTGGCTTTGGAGTACTGCTTCGCGTCGATGGCTTTGGTGACGCCGCCCCAGAGGGTGAGGGATTCGTTGGGGAGCTGTTGGTCTTCTGGTGGGATGATCTTGGATGCGACGTGGAGGGGGGCTACGTCAATGATGGTGTATTGTTGTTCGGGCGGGAAGGATTTCTATTCACAGAATTAGTGAGGTGTCAACGTTAATGTTGTCAGGGCGCAACGTACTACTGGTTTTGAGCCAATTGTGAAGACCACTTTCTCTCTCCAGGGGCCACTGAGTCGGATGAGGACATCCTCGTCTGGAACATCTTGCACTCGCGTCTTGTTGTCGTTGTCGGGGTCATATCGGAAGACAACTCCATCGATTTTGTTCGTCGTTCGGCCAAGCCAGCTCTCGTCTACATAATGGAGGATGGCCTTGATCTTGGTTTCGGGACATGTGATGTATGCCATCTCGCTGACGGATACGCTGAGCGAACCGCGCAGGATACCGCCCAGATGGGCAGCAGGATGTGTAAGTTGATACGTCTCGCCGCCAAACTTGTCCAGCGAGATGAAAATGCCCATGTTGTGTTCACCAGGCAGAACCTTGACAGAGGTGCCTGTGAATTTGGCGGTGATCTGGTCGAAACCACGGGCGGTCAAGCCTCGTTCGGGGCACGTAATATGGAAGGCGCTCACGGGTGGGTGGTGAGACGTCTGTTCGGTGAGGTAAGATACCCGAATTCGCTTCTTGTCTGGTGTCGATGTGCCGTGCTTAGGCACAGATAGCGAGACTGTGGACTCATTCTTGTCGCTTCGAGGTGGTACTTTCAAGCTGCGTAGTGATCCCTTATCCGATCCTGAAGCAGTAGATCCGTTGAGTTCTGCAGTCTCAATCCTTGGCGCATTGTCTTCTGTTTCCCAGTTGCACTAGTTAGGAATAGTTATGTTAGCGAGAACAACACAAGATGACTTGTTCGCCTCCCAACATAATACCACCTGCGCATTGGCACTGGAAATTGCATCATCTCAACGTGTTTCTGTAACGTACCCTGAAGAATTCACCAAGGCAGGAATTATACGGCTTGCAAGGCTTGCCCTTGGCATATTTTAAATCCTTTGTCAGCCAGAAACGAATGACCTCGAGCATTCGATCGAGAGGTTCATCTGAAGTGCCAATAGCGATAAAAGCGTTTGGTGCATCGAGGTAGGTCCAGTATTCGAGGTTGGGAGCTGGCTCCAGAAGCTGCGACGGTAGTGAGAATCGAACTGCGGCAAGATCAGACACACCGATGAACCTATTTTCGGAGTCTTGTCAGTATAAAAGATTCCGCGGCGATGGATCAACGTGCAATTTTCACGCGAATACGGCTTCGCTGCTGCTGGGCGCCAGCACCTCCGAGCTCGCAGCTCCAGGACCAGCTTCTTTAGCGCCGTTCTATATAACAATGTCTCACTCCAATCCGCCACGAGCTTGAGCCATGTAAAATAACGAAAACAGACGACGTACTTCTTCAATATACCGAGAAAGGTTCGCAGCTTGGAGCCTTCACTCTGCGGTTCGTCTGGCGCATCGACGGTGGGCGGCGCTGTAACTGTCGATGACGACATGACGATATTTTGGCTCGATGATATGGTGTTGGGGCGAGCAAGTGGGCGATCCGGCGTCGGTCAGTCGAGTATGGGCGTGTTAGTGCAAGCAGGTCGCGGCGCTGAGATCACCACGGGGTAGACGATATCTCTAGAGAAACAAAAGCTGCTGCGCTCGTTTAAGATTGCCTGATGCTACAGAATAGCAGCTATTGGGAGGTGTAAATAATGTAAAAGAGTGGCCGGTCGTGGCGTGGGCGGTAAGGTTTTCCAGGAAACACGTTGAGCGGATCGGAGCTTGCTTTGCGGGCGTTGCGGGCCACGGCTTGCGCCAATGCCAGTGAGCCGGGGTTAGGGGATGGAGTCAAATGTCTGCAGGAGTCTGGAGTGTGCGGTCTGCGGTCTGCAGTGAGAGCGATAACTGGGACTCGCGACTGGAAATAGCCAGGCGAGAGAGCGGGCAGAGGCAGTGTGAGACGCTCACCACCAGAAATCAAATTCAGAATGACGGCTGCAAGAGACGCTCTGTGACGTCTGCGGGGCGCAGCGCGGTTCCAGCGAGCCACACAGAAGGGGCCTAGGGACCGTGGTGGTGAGGTAGCGGACCTCGGCAGGGGAGGCGGGAGCAGGGCAGGCAGCTGGAGGGCGCCGGAGGGGTCGATGGAGGGAGTCGAATCAGCGCTGTGCTGGCTGGCCGAGTCAGGGGACCACGGCGTGTTACGGCGCGCGTGCGGGAGGGGTCAGGTCAAGTCAGCGTGGGTTGGGGTCCTAGCCGGATGCCTAGGACTGGACAGATGCCTTCGATGCGGACTGGTGGCCAGGCACTTGAAACTGATGACGGGGCCACGCCGCGCGCTCCAGCAGAGAGAGCCAGGCTGCTTCGTTCGATCGTAGTTGGCTGTCAGTGGTCAGTTATGACCGGCGCAGTGCAGCCAGCTGTGCCAGCTGCAGGGTCGCAAGCTCGTTGGAGCTGTGGTTCGCTCGCTCGTTCGTCCTTCCTTCGACCACCGCAACATCCAAATGCTGCGAGTGATGGCTGACGACAGAAGCAGCACGCCACTTGCAGCTTCTTGGAGTGCTTTGGAAGCTTTTGGCAGCGCTTGCGAACGAGGTGGGGTCGCCGAGGCGAGCTTAAGCCCAACGCAGGATGGTCCGGATCGCTGCGACGATAATGCACGACAAGAGAGCTCAGGTGGAAAGGGAAGTCGGAACAACAACGATAACCAGGACAGAAGAGGCAGAAGAGGAAGTCTCGTGAGCCATAAGATGCCCTTAGGCGACGGGGAGGCTTCAGCTTTTTAAGTAAGACCGCGGTTGAGCTGCCCAGGTCCGCGACGCTGCTAATGCTTCTGTCGTCAATCACCATGCTCGACGCCGATGTTTGGTGAATGCCAAAAGGAGCCAATCATCGAAGCACATGGGGCAACTTCTTGGCCCTCGAGCAGTCTACCCGGTCAACCTCCTGCTGCCATCGTCCCGTCAAATACGTTACGTGACCAATGTGCGACGAGTGATAATCGGAAGACTGCTCTGTTGAGATAATCCACGTCTCCTCTCGCACGACGAGAAGTATTGAATGCGGTAAGTGCGCAGACCATCTGTCGTCGTGCAGGGTTTGGGATGGCCAGATCAAGAACCCCTCGAGCGATATCAAAGATATCACACTCTCAGTTTTGAATGCACGACCCATAAAGGACTGGCAATACGGCCGTGGGACATGCAATACCTTGCGCGCTCAATCATATCTAATAGCTACGACTCGAATCAGTGGTTCTGCATCAATGCCGCCGACTCTGGTCATTGACACCGCGTGCTCATTATCGTCTAAGCCGCTTTGCCATCTGCGCTCCTGATCTCTGGCGGTGGATACAAGTGCAGGTACTCCTGGTCAAGGTGTAAGGTACAACATCCTGTGCAGCCGCCGAGTTGCAGCACATTTGCAGGCCGCATCTTCACCGCTCATGCCGCTGTTGAAGAATCAATCTATTTGTGTGATGTGAAACGCGCAGCGCCCACAACGAGCTATCATCGCCAGCCGACGACAGAGAAATAAAGCCGCCAAGTATTGAAGCTGGGTGCTGCTGTGTGTTTCAAGTCATGGTCAGATACACCCCAATGTCCGACGAAGCCATTGGCTAGCAAGCTGGACTAGCGTTCGATCAGAACTGACCAATTTTGGCCAGATCCGAATCACACTATCTCGTTAGGTGGACTTTGAGCCGCTCTTAGCTCATTGCCGGTTCGATGGTGTTTGGGACTTCTTTGTGATCTCGATTTCTCGCCATGTCAGGTAGATGCCCAATCAAAGCAATCAGACATAGCCATCGCAAAGTGAATCGCAAGTACTGTGACCGGAACCACATTGCAACCCGCGCACCGAGTCTTGTTCGAGACTCGGACGTGCTCGGATGCTGGGGGCTCTTTGTCGATTCTTGTCGCTTTCATGTCGCGGCTTTGCTGGAGCATTCAACCGGCTTGGCACATGACGTGTTTGGCTGATTGCGCCTGCACTGCCCAGCAAACCCCCACCATGGAAGCTTCCCGGGAGCAGTCCGAATGCGTTGACTAAGTTGGACAATTGCTTCTCGGCCACTTTGAGCTTCAATAATCGACAGGCGATGCCTCTACTCAATCTCGGAAACCACCGTGTCTAGCGAACATGTCTAGCTTCCTCCGCAGCAAGCAGTCGGGGATACAGCATGACCTGTCGGCGAGCATTCGCCCAGAGCTCTTCACGCCGGATGACCAAGCTCGGTATGGCATAAATTCGCAAATCAGGTAGGTCGAGTTTCCCTGAAGTGTTGGCTTCACGCCCCTAGTATACCATCAAAACCACTGCGATGACGTCTAACCTTTTTTCCTGATAGTTGCTTCGGATACGACCCAGTGCAGTCCCTGCTGGCCATCGGGACGAACGAAAGCCAACTTGGACCAGGCAAGATCTACGTCTTCGGTCAGCGTCGTGTGCAAAAGGTCCTCGAACCCCCTCGACCGAGTTCCTTCAGAATTGTCCAATTTACCCCCAACAAACTAGTGAGCGTCGATAAGAAAAATGAGCTCGGCGTCTGGGATCTGGACACTGGCGCGCGCATCGCAGCCCAGGTTCTCGCTGGGCAAGCTGTCTCGTTGGTGACGGATCCCATGCTGGACTGGGCATTTGTCGGGCTGCAAAATGGAGATGTGGTCGCCTATGATCTGGATCGAAATAGTCTGTCTCGCATCTTTCGACTTCCCAACTTTTGGCGAGAACGCGATCCGTCAGCCCGCGCCGCCAGCCTCGTGTGCATGTCTATGCACCCCCGTGATGTTGGCAAGCTACTCCTGGGCTACACCTACGGCGCTGTGATTTATTCATTCAAGCAAAACAAACCAGTCCAGTTCTTTGAGTATACCCTGCCCGCCGGCGCACCCGGTGGTAACAGTGTAGGCGTGGACACGATGCGGCGACCCAGACTTACACATGCTCTTTACCACCCTTCGGGAACTTTCATCGCCACAGCTCATGAGGACGGAAGTTTGGTTCTATGGGATATCAAGGAGCAAAAAGTGATTACTGCGAGGTCTGAAAGAGCATGGCGTGGACAAGCCACGTCCAAACTCGGCCAACCCGTCCTTTTCGGAGCCGTTCACCAAAATCGCCTGGTGTTGCAAAGACAATTGCGATGATACCGGCATCCTAGTCTCCGGAGGCGAGGAAACCGATGCTTCCCCAAGAAACTTGACGTTCATTGAACTTGGCCTAACGCCAATGTACGCGACGTCGTCCTGGCAAGTCCTGGCAGACTATTTCCATGGCAAGCGTACGATCTCGTTATCCTTACCACCCGGATCTCAAGCAGTTGATTTTCTGCTGATACCAAAGTTGTCGCCCTACTTTACTGGAGCCCAGGATCCAATCGCGGTGATTACCCTCTTGTCATCCGGAGAACTTATCACCATGAGCTTCCCATCGGGGTACCCCATTAGCCCTACTAACCAGCTCCACCCTTCAACGTTCTTCGCGCACCCGTTCATCACGAAGCTTAATGTTTCTAGTCTGGAGCGCCTGGGGTGGCTGTGCATGATGGAAAAGCGCGACCAGGGAGAGCCACTGTTGAAAGGGGGTGCTGAAGGACCAAGACCCAGGAAAAGATTCGAAGAAAGAACAATCATACAAGCGGCACACGGGGACAGCACCATTCGGATATGGGACTCGGGGCACGCTGATGAAATTGAGAACGACCTCCAGCTGCAAGTTGACGTCGCTCGTGCTCTCGATCGCTATGAAGATGTGGACATTACCGCAATGAGCATGTCCAGTAGCACGGGCGAGTTCGTTGTTGGAACTCGCACTGGCGAAGCAGTAGTCTTCCGATGGGGTATCAACAGGTTCTACGGACGCGACCAGCCGCAGCAGCTCGACCCCAATCCTAAAGGACTGACAGACATCAGCTCACGAGCAGAGCCGACCCTCAAGGAAGGTTTACAGCCATTCGTCCTGTACGAAATGATGCAAGGCCCCATCACTACCGTTCAGGTTTCGAATGTTGGTTTTGTTGCAGTGGGTTCGGAGCTGGGCTTCCTGACACTAATCGACCTTCACGGACCGAAAATATTCTACCAAGCCCCGATGACGGAATTTGCCAAGCAGGACAAGCGACCATCCTTCTTCAAGCGAGATCACCATCACGGGTCCAGCGAAACGCCTCAGAAGGAATGGCCGGTAGTGATCGAGTTTGGCGTCATGACCTTGGACGAGGACAAATACTCCAGCATCTGCTGCTTCGTCGGGACGAACTTGGGGAAGGTCATCACCTTCAAACTGCTGCCATCAGGAGACGGAGCATACTCAGCACAGCTGGCGGGCGTTGTGGCCTTCGACGGCCCAATCATTTCATTATCACCTATCGAAGCCAACACTGGCAAGCCAGCTCTTGCTACTGGCTCGATCGTCGCATCGCTGCGTGAGGGCAAGCAAGTAGACGGTGCCTTGGTCGCAGGTAAGCTTTCATGACGCCCTTGACCAATCCCTAGATACACGAACTAACGCGTTACAAATTACAGTGACACAATCTGAAATCCGGGTTTTCAGACCAGCCACTTCCAAAGGCGCATCAAGAGACTTCGACGACGTCCTCTGTGATTCAGCCTCCGTTGCCGAACTAGAACTGCAAGGATTCGCAGTGGTGGCGCTCTTCGGTGACCGAACGGCGCGCGCCTTCTCAATCCCCGGCTTGAAAGAGATTGGCAAGGCGAGTCTGCCCATGATCGACCCCAGCCGCAGCACGTCAGCCGTAGTAACTCAGACCGGCGACATATTCGCCTGGACAGGGCCCAGCGAATTGGCGGTCATCCATGTCTGGGGCACAGGAAAACCCCTCCAGCAATCACCAGATACCATGATCAATCCTAAACTCGAGTGTCCTCCTCGACCGACCATTTCCAATCTGCAATGGATCTCAGGCACACAGTACGTTTCTCCGTTGGACTTGGATCTCTTGGTAGGCGGACCAGATCGACCGCCCAGCAAGAGGATGCTGGATGCGGCGGCGGGAAGCCAGGAGTCATAGGGGCCTTACTTGTTGAGGCAGATCAATGAGCGGACGGAGATGTTGAATATCATGGGGGATAGTATGGATAATCTGCAGCAGCAGAGTCAGGGGTGGGCGGATGATGTGAATAAGTTTATCGGGAAGCAGAAGCGGAATTTGGTCATGGGGAGTATCAAGAGCAAGTTCTTTTGATGAATGATATCTATCAAATACAGTTCCAAAATTGAACAGTAAAGTTTATGGAGTTTAACGAATTGAAATCCCAAGAGATTAGATAGAGGAAATGAAAGTGAATGTTGGGAGTATACCCAAGGGAAATGACGTGAATCAGACACAAGAAAGGGAAGCGAAGTGAGGTACAGGGTATAAATCTAAAATTCAACTGGACCACATCAACAATACATCACAGTCTCTAAAGAGGGATCCCTCTTCAACAATTCATCCACCACATCCATAGAAGCCTTGGACGTCGTAAAATCACACCAATACCCCCCGTCAGCTTTACACATGATCTGCGCATTGACTACGTCCGTTAGCAACCACGTGTTTGACACTCAATTGGGCACTTTCCAGAAACAGAAATTAGCGGAGAAGAAGAAAAAAAATACTTACATCGCTTAGGATGCTTCTTCTGCAGCGATTGGCCCAAAACCACGGGTATTACCCCTTTAGGAAGCTTACTGTCCTCTGAACCATTCTGGTCCGAACCGCCTTCAGCTGGAGCCATAACGGGTCCGAAGTCGAGTCCTCGCCAGGCGCCGGACCAGCTTGTCATGGCGTAGCTCAGCTCGAATGGCTCGACGATGTGGATCGCGTCGCCCCGGGCAGTCATGTCGTGTAGGATGCGAAGGCTGCGCGAGATGGACTCTGACTTCAGACCCTCGAGGGCGGCGTGGCGTGTCTGCACGGCCAGGTCGAACAGGGGTGTGTTCTTGCCTACGCGGTGGCGGTAGGAGCTGAAGCAGACTGCGTTGTGGAGGTATGGTTTGTCTGCTGGGAGGGAGGGATGGCGGCCGCGGGCTGGTGGGTTAGTTAGTTTGTTTGCTTGATTATGCAGTGTTGTGATGAGAAAACTTGACTTTGGAAGATGACTTACCCTTGAGACTGGCGCTGAAGTTGAACATCCGCGGGGACTTGCGAGCCAATTGCGATAGCTGCTGCGTGTTAGTGATTTTGTGTCTCTAGTAGATCCTGTATATCATGGCGAGGGCTACCTTGAGGCACAGGGCAGACACCACGTCTCCATTCGTCACTTCAATAGCTTCCCCCTTTTCCTTCAGCGTCTCGTTGAACCCATCTCTGAGCTTCCCGACCGTGCTCGCTGGCAAGAACAGCGTCCGCCGCACTTCCTTGGAATTGAATATAAACTCAGGAATAAAGCCAAGGGTACCGAGGATCTGATCCAGTTTGCTGACGAGGCGAAAACGCCCCTTGAGATGCAATTCCTTTTGAGGAAGACTGGCGTCACCGTCTAGCTCACCTGGTTTGAGCGTCAAAAAGGGTTCCGGCTGCTCGCCTGCTGCCACTTGGATCCATGCTTTGATGAGGCTCGCAAAGCCCATTTGGTCGCACACAACATGGGGGATGTTGAGTGATAGCACGGAGCCATTTGTGTATTTTGATATGTGAATCACCAAGAGCGGACAATCTGGCTTCTCGTACATCCGCTCCGTGGGCCACCCTGGCGGTGCAAATAGCTCTTCGAGCTCTGTGATGGTCAAGGGCCCAAAGGAAGGGGTGTTATCTGCAGGTACAGAAGGCAACAGGATGCCTGCGTCTTGGAGCGTGACATTGTGAGTGGTGGTAAATAGCCAGTCGTAGAGTTGATAGGACTGGGGGAAGGGCTCTGGGAGATGGTACTCGAGCAGCTTCGTGGTGGTATTGGTGTGCAGTCGTGCTCCGAGAATAGGGATATGCACGCGGATGAGAGTGTCGAGGGATTCCCGAAGGAGCTTCTCGTCTAGAGAGCTTGGAAGCACAATAAAGAGCCTGGAGCGAATGTTGGGAACTGGGTTGCATTGGTCCTTGTGGTCGATTGGTATGATGCGAGTGGTGGGGTTGGTGGTCGAGGCGGTTTGCGCCATCTTGAATATGGCGTTATGCTTATTCTCGTTCCCAAGGGTCCTTTTCGTTTACGTACTATTACGTGCGTCGTACGGAAGGATTCCGTGTGGCCCTGTATGTCCTGATACTTGCAAGTTGGTTCGTGAAGGAGTCAGGTTGCAGAATGTTAGAGTGCTGACTCGCTTCAAAGCGCATAATATTCACTCCTTTTTTTTCTTGGTGGTGGTGAGAATGACAGGAGCGCGCTTATGGCTTGGTTAAGGCTCAACTCTGCTTAGCTTGGCATATTAACCGTTGGATACGCCATGGGCTACGGATTGTTCGGCTTAGCTTGCAAGATCCCTGCAATTCCATTCTCAGGGGCCGTGACTGTCAACGGCCACATGGTCAGCCTTGCGAACTGAGTGTACAGAGTCTTTCGTGGTTTGCAAGTTGGCAGCCACGGTCAGCATGGTTGACACGATGGTGTAGAAGAATGGGGAAGCATGTTGCGATCTTGTTTTCTCGCAGTAACGTGTGAGAAAGTCTGGTGGTTGTGCAGATAAGGGTCGGGTGGTACAGACAACGGCTCTTGCGTTGCCGGTCTCTTGGCTTCGGATCTGGCCGCCGGTCTTGATTGCTCCCGGCCAACACGAACACGTTGCTGTCGATGCCGGGTCCATCCAGTTAGAAATTCCTTGGTTTTGTTCTTTTTTTTTTGCCCTCGTGCTGGGCTATCACCCGCCTCGCGCTGGTCACAGCGTGCCCGTGGACAAATGGCAGGATACCACGCATGTAGTGGTGAAGGAGAAAAAGTGGAGTAGCAATTTGCAGCAAACCCAGAGTCTGACTTGAACCCTGACGGACGAGGCGCACTTAGACGCTGAATCTCAGAGATCCGGTTGTTCCTTCATGAGAGACACGCCCGAGAATTGAATGCTAATAGAACTGCCCGCACCTTGTCCGTCATCTTGTTGTTCTGTGTGTGCTTTCATCAACTAAGCACTCTCTGCAAGGGGCTCGGTTTGCAAGTGGGTAAGCACTATAGGATTCTCCCTTTGATGTTATTTTGGCGCATTCAATATTGCTTTCTCGCAACGCTTTCCCACCGCATTCTCGCGTCTGTGAATGGAGTCCCGGCAGCTCGTGATGCACGGAGCTACTACTATTGGTGGTGTGGCGTGCGATATGTCTAAGAAACTCCGGCAAGGCGTTATTGCCAAGAAGTCTTGGCCGATGCAGTGGGCTTCAACAAGAAGTCGGGCTCTTTGAACCGAGGATTTGGACGTGGAGAAACTTCAAGCAAAGTACTATTTTGATGCCATTTCATGGGTTCTCCCCATCGCTTAAGCTCAACCTATCAGCATCAGCTGATGTAATCGATGCGTCGTGCTTATGCTGGTGAGGCTCTTGCATAGCCTCGCCAGACGAACCATTGCATCGTGCAGGAAATGTGTCAATCTGGTTCAATCGTGGTCCTTCTCGGACGCGATGTCACCGTTCGAACAAGCGATGATCGTCGGGAAAAACCACTCAGGGCGAATAGACCGGGATCAAAACTGACATGGTCGGTCCCTACGAGTGCAAGCATCAGCGAGCAGGGCCTTCCCATCAAGTAATCAATTCGTCTTACATGCGTCATGGATAAAAAGCAGCAGTAGAGTAGAAACTGCGTGCTTCCATCTAATCCTTGTGGATGACAATCCTTGCCCCATTCAAGCTGACTGATGCTACGCTGGGCTTTGGACAAATCCAGCGCATCCACCGTCACCACGAGGCTAGAAGCCCGGTTCCGTGCGATTTCCGGATGGCTCGCTGCAGGATTACAGTTAGCCTCGCAGGACCTCAATCGCGTCAAGCAACAATTGGGCTTGCTGATGGTGGGTGCCGTTGTTTGCCGTGCGCCTTCCGGGCACCCAACCTGCATATACGACGCCTCTTTTTTCTTTTCTCGCGGTCAACGTTTATGCAAACGCAATTTAGGCTTCTGACAAGCCATGGCTTCAACAGGAGCGATCACTAGCTGACGAGCACGCCAGGCGAGCCAATTCGGGACAAGAGTATTCATAAGGAGAAAGATGGGCAAGCCACTCTAGGTGATATTGAACGGCTCATGCACCTTAATCTCCCCCAAGTGCTAGTGAGCACTTGGTGCTGCTGTTTTGGTCAAAGGGCGTCGCGTTGGTGTGGTCTCGAGGTAAAAAGAAAACATGGCATGTTTTTAATCCGAGGCCCTGGAGAGGTTTTAATTTGAGTATCATGTCCCGCGCAATTCTCCGAGCCCAGACTCCAGGATGGAGCCGACAGCTATTAGTGCTTTTTCGCAATAATCGGAGTATTTCGAATTTACAATACCGACACTGTTCACCAATGGCCCAATCCCAGCCCGACTATTCTTGTTTTCGCCTCTCCTGAAAGATGCAGTGGGCTGAAAGGGCTGAAAAACAATGGCCCCGCCCTAATCCCCGTCCCGTCATACGGATCGTCCATTTCCTAATTCGAACACAGATTAGCTGCATGACCAGGCACAAGGAGCTGGGGTGCTGGGTTCCAGGTGGGCTGCGGCCAAACCTAAAGTGTTTTTTTTTAGGTCTGGCTTTTCGGCTGAGGTGATCGACGATAGCTCATTGACCGGGGGAGACTCTTTGATTCGAGGACGGGACCTGAGAACTGGGAATAGGCTAGTGCGATTATAAAGTCGAGCGTGTCCGGCCGTTGTGGTCGGACGATTTACTCTTAAACCAGGAAAATAAAATAAAAGAAAAGTAAGACATCATCGCCTGACAAGTTATCCGTCTTCCCATAAGACGTCGCTCTGCCTCCTGTTTCCCTCATCATTCAGTTTGACTGGCAAGCAACAGCCCGACAGCAGGATAGGCTATTGACCGGGACGGATATATCCATCATGTTGTTCGCCTCCTCCACACTCCTCCTCTCGGCCGTCGTGCCCTTGGCTGCGGCTGGTGCCGTGTTCTACGATGGAATTCCCACCGTTGGCGTCCTGTACGATAAGGACATCAAGAAGCACTACTGCACCGCCAGTGTCGTCGACAGCAAGAAGGGCAACATGATCATCACAGCAGCACACTGCCTAAGCACCGACGGCAAGGAAATCCACTTCGCCCCTGGATACAACAATGGCAAGACCCCCTACGGAACTTATCCCGTGTTGGAGACGTACATCAACCCCAAGTGGAACAAGAACTTCGATGAGAAGCTTGACTTTGCCTTCATGACGCTTGGCAAGGGCAAGTTCAACGGCAAGATGGTCAACGTACAGGAGGCCACCGGCGGAGGCAACAAGCTTGTCACCAATGCGGGCTACGAACAAAAGGTCGAGATTGTCGGCTACGCCTACGGAGAGCAACGTGCCCGCCACTGCTCGTCGGAGATGTACAAGGCCAAGGCTGGCCAGATGGGCATCGAATGCGGCCCCCTGGATCGCCAACTAAGACCCCAAGACGAAGCGAGGAAACATCATTGGCGACATTGGCGGCTGGCACACCGGCGGCTGTGACGATTACGAGACCTTCTCGTGCAAATTCTCCAAGGCGACACAGGATTTGTATGACCGGGCTGCCAAGGGCGGAGACGGTGATGAGGTGCGTGGTGGTGCGCCTGAGAACTGCAGCGGCACAGCCAAGAAGGGCAAGACCAGAGTCGGATTCCCCATCATCCCCGGCCTGCCCAAGGTCATCAAGGATCTTCTCTAAACTGCGTCGAAAAGTTGCTGCGTTCTTTGCATTGCGTTGTGATGGGTCGCGTTGCGGACCACATCGTACATAGACTATATCGAGTATTTTAATCTGAATAGACCGGGTATATAGCGAAACCTCGAATCTGTTTACGCTTTCGACACGACATGGAGCCGCTTGGGCTAGAGGTGCATGTCGTTGACGTGCTTTGCACAAAGCACATAGTATTAGTGCATTGTTACGGTACTGTAGTACAAACGCGCATAAACGAACGCAAGGTGCAGCCACCTCCACATGGTCAGCATATCAGATCGGCCGAGTCCACCGCCAGTCCCCCTAGTACTGGTCCTGCGCTTGCCTCCTCGGAGAAGGACTGAAGCATTTTGAGCCTTACGACTGCGCCATCAGATCAGACTGATTAATAAGAAATCCTGGCTCTTGATTCTGCCCAGTCTTTTCTCGGTCGGGTAAGATGCATTGGCAATTGCCAAGTGCCAAGTGCCAATTACCACGCAGATCTGGCGGTCCTTCCTTTTGTGCCTTCGTTTCTTTTATACTTGCTTATGTTCGGCCGGCAGGGCTGGTACGTGGCTGTGGTCCGAGCTTCCACTCCCAACTCCCTTTCCCACTTCCCACCACGAAAGCACATACGCTGGCACACAGGCACACAGCGCGAGCCGGCGCACGCCCACTTGTGCCACTTAATCTCACCGGCATCAGGTGTGCTGCAGGTGCGTGCCGCGCGTGGGGACTCAATGCGCCCGACACTTGCTTCCTTGACGCCATCGGCAGTTCTCTGGAAGCGAGGCCACCAGAATTTTGACTCGCGGACTGTTCTCCCGCGGACGGGTTCACTTCTGATTGATCGAAAGGCTGCTCCTCGACGGGAGTCGAGGTGAACAATGCTTGACTGCATCACCCAACCGATCATTCGACTTCACGCCCTCCGGCGTCGTTCCTAAAGACCCAGGGCGAATTGCACAATCTATGAGGGCTTCCTCTCGCAGAGGGAATGCACGCTATTATTCATGCCGTGGATGAGGACAGAGAGAAGCAGCAGACTCCGGCCCATCACGGTTCGACTCTTGGCGCCAGATTTTCCGTCAAGTGAAACGAAGACAGTCATACTCTCCCACGAGCAGCGAAGTCTACATATTGAACTAACTGTAGAAGATTTTCTGATTATTTGAAAACAGCGTTCTCCTGTCACAAACTGCTTTCCCCATGTTATGACTCCCTCGGCCGGTTAAAGTGAGATAAATTGTTAATCGGACGACATAAGACGAAACAAACATATTGGCGCATACAGAACCTAGTGCTACCTCTTGTGGAGTCGATGATTGGCGGAAAGGTGTACCTTCGTCTATCGTCGACACAGTCAAAGACCTCTGTTCTGGCAAAATGATCTGACGACGGTATTACTGGGTTGCGCCGACATGGTCGTCAAGTCGTCGCCCTGTATCATTCTGGCACTGGAATACCAGCGCCAACGACAAACGGCATTTGACTTCAGCACAATTGTCAGGCAATTGTAGATCGATGTCATCAGGGACCCGAAATGATCGACCAAGGTCTTGCCGACCACCCGTCGACCGTCTCGCGCGTTTGCTGCATTGCCCCGGCGCCTCAGACCAGAGCAAGGAATTTCGAGCCGCCACGCCCAGCAACGAAGGAAGCAACTCGTGCCAGAATCGCTGGTCTGTCCCGGGAAACGAGGCGCCCCTGCAACCCAGCATAACCTCGAACAAGTCAGCGGGGCATGTCTTGTAATTAGCTGGAGGTGCTACTACTGCACATTCCTCGTGCTAGATCTTCGCATACCACAGAGTCGATAGGTTCCACAAGATCGAGCTAAAAATGGCAAGTGCACCAACGTCGAGTACAGAACTGAATGAGCTGTCGCAGATGATCCAGGCACGATGATGCTCGCCTAGCATACCAATCATCCCTCAGCATGGTGGTCCCTTGCTCTAGTCTTCTGTCACATTTGGGTGACGATTATGCCTTCATGAGGTCAATAAGACACCGTATAAGTGGGTCTCTTTGGATTCCACGAACATGATAGATGCCCTTGTTCGAAACCAGCAGAGAAGTGGTCGCGTAAATCCAACTGAGACGCTGTCTTGTAGGGAAGTGTGCGAGATAGTTTGGCCTATTCGAGATGTCTATCTCATACCAGAGGTTCATATAAACAAGTTCCTCTGCACAAAGTAGAACGTATAAAGAACAGCTCGACTTCCGTTTTTCCAATCTCGCAGTTCCTGTCAAGCCAGTAAACGATATCCATCACCACATCATACGCTACCACCAAGTGTCCACGTCGATCATACAAGCCGCCAACATGAAGTCCTTCATCTATGCTGCTCTCTTCGCCACTGTCGCAATGGCCGCGACCCAAAACATGCAAGCTCAGCGGGTGGGTGCGTAGTTCAGGCCCTTGGTACCACGTCAGCCACAGCTCGGCCATGCCCTGTACCGTTATACTGACGTTTTGTATTTATAGAGATTGCAACCCAAGCCGATTTTCTTAAGAGCATCATTGAGAAGAAGTGCAGTGATGTTCCCAAGGACTGCATTGACTCCGTCTCTGGTTTCCTCGAGGACGTCAAAAAGAACGCCTCCGGTGGCGAGGGCCTGGACATTAAGAAGACCATCGGCACCTTCAAGTCCGATTTGGGAGACAAGAAGGACTGCACTACTAAGCTGACCAAATGCATCAAGAACCTTGCTCCTCAGGCAGCCGAGGCTGATAACAAGTCAGGCGGTCTTCTCGGAGGCCTCGGCCTGTAAATGGTTGGCGCGATTGAGAGAAATAGAACGGGCAGCTCGTATGGATAAACAAAAAGAAGAAGCTGGCAAACAAGACTATATGAGCGCACCTGGAAGCTTGGACCTATTGGCAATGACTAAATCAATAAAAAAGTATTATCTCGCACCTGATGAACTTGTCTACGTGATGCGAGCCGCACTATGACAAACCTACGGGGCATTTCGAGTGCATGTGCTGAACTCGATGCGTTGGTAGTGTCGTTGGTGTTGTTGCCTCGAGAGGGGTCACAAAGCGACTGACACATCTGGTGGAAGGAGAGTGAATGGAATAGGATGCGTGCTCTTGTGTTCCAATCCGCTTCATGAGATCGATGGTGACGTTCATGCCTTCAATTGCACAACGAATCCACACGAGGGGCATACCGGTGAGGCCATCACGACGGCTTATATACTTTAAGCCGCTTGACTCGGCGTCATTTTTTATGCGGCGAGAAGTGATAGTGACCTTTGCTGTGAGATGCGTTTCCGCTCTTTCTGGTTCTTCTCACAACCTCCAGCTATCGCATTTGTGAAATCAGCGCTCAACAAACAGACAAACTTGCAGGACATGGTCAATGAAGGGCGCAGAATGACAGGGCCGAGCGGCTCGGAAAGAACAATTCTATTGCCCGAATCCAGTTAGAGCGCCCGAATCGATGCAACTCATCTTCGTGCCGCGATCCTGCATTTTGTGTTGACCCGACCGACCAACCACGCATCGTTGAACCTGCAGCAAGGGTCAGAACAGTGGAGTAAAATTTGGAATCTTTTGTTGGACTTAGGAATCACGACATTGACGTGAGAAAACTCAAAGTAAGTCATGTTGGTATCGGAGGAGAATCAACAATGCCATAAGAAGCTTGCCCGACTGGGGTTGTGACAGTCAAGACATGCTCAACTCTTCAACCTGAACAACGCTGAAATCGGAGATCCCAATACAAAATGGGCACTGAAAATTCTATTGTATACGCATCCACGGCGCTTTTGGGAAATGGACAAGACACTGAATCAGAAAAAGTGTCGTCTGAGCAGCCAAAGCATGGAGCCTGTGGCACGGAGAGGGATGTTGTCGTCTTGGGAGAGGGAACATCAACAGACCAAGGATCGCAATATCCAACGGGCGTGAGATTTTGGTTAACAATGCTTTCGCTTTGTTTTGTTGTCATACTCGGTGGAATGGACTTCTCCATCATCGGTGTCGCAGTTCCTGCCATGACCCAGTACTTCAGCACAATCACAGACGTCGCATGGTACAATGTATCGTATAGACTCACGGCTTGTGCGTGTCAATTCACGTGGGGCCAGATATACAGCATGTTTTCTGTCCGCAGGCCCTTCACTGCATCGATTGCCATTTTCCTCGTGGGAAGCGCCGTTTCTGCATCTGCGGCAAACTCTGTCGTGTTCATAATCGGCCGAGCAATCACCGGTGTTGGTTCATCAGGTATTCTGACCGGCATCTTTATCGCGATCATTCACATCTCCCCGCTGGGGACTCGTCCAAGGTATCTCAGCTTGCTCAGTGTATTAGAAGCAGTCGCCATGATAGCGGGTCCCATATTTGGCGGGTTGTTGACACAGCACGTATCCTGGAGGTGGTGTTTTTACATCAACCTACCCATCGGTGGTCTCGTCATGGTGTCACTAGGACTCTTCCTTACCGACGAGCGACCTCCAGGCGCTAAGAAGCTGACCTGCAAAGAAAATTTGTACAAGCTCGATCTTATTGGTGCCTTCACAATGACTTTGAGTCTGTCCTCTCTGTTCATGGCGCTGTCTTGGGCAGGGACAAGATATATGTGGTCAGACAAACACATCATCATCCTCCTCGTCTTATTCACTGTGGGTCTTGTCGCATTTGCACTAGATCAGTACTGGATGGGAGACGCAGCGGCATTACCCCCACGCCTGTTCAAGCAACGCAGTATTGTCGGTTCCAGTCTGTTCACTTGCTTCCTAAATGGTGCAGTTGGAATTCTGCAGTATTACATGACCATCTATTTCCAGATCGTTCGGAACTATGAGCCAGCGTCATCGGGATACATGCTGCTTCCGATGCTTGTTGGCTTCAACATCACGCTCTTGCTTCAACGCTTCGTTACCAGTGCAGTTGGCTATTACACTCCATTCATGATCCTTTCTGGAGTGCTCATCTCCGTAGGATCAGGCTTGATTACCACATGGACTACCCACACAGGTCCGGTACTCTTGATTGTATATCAGGCAATTTTCGGGCTTGGTGGGGGTATGGGTTTCGAAATCCCCCAAATTGCGGCGCAAACAGTCCTTCGAGACGAAGATGTTGCTCTTGGCTTATCCTTTACTCTATTTGCTCAGAATTTTGGAGGCGCTTTCTTCGTTTCTATTGGGCAGCAGGTTTTCGGAAGCCAAGTATTACACAACCTTGAAGGCAAAGTCCGTGACCTCACCCCACAAATGGTACAGAATCTTGGTTTGGTAGACACCAGTAAGAGTCAGCTCGGGGCTGGTTCAGAGGCTGTAGTCGCGAGCTTAGAGAGGTCTTTCATTCAGACTTGGTACATACCTGTCGCGCTGTCTTGCCTAGCCGTTGTGGGCAGTTTAATGATGTAATGGCGATCGGTAAAGAAACCAAAACTAGATGCTGCTGAGAAGACCAGCACGGCGCAAGTTTGACAGCGCTGAATACCTTCTTTTACGAGAGAGCATATTGTAACAACAAGAACGTCGGCAGCTAGAAGTCTCTAATAGATCCATAAGGCAGCTTGACTTCTGTAGTCAGCGACAGTCTTAATTACCAGCAAATGTGACGTGGTCTCAAGAAGGGACAGCATCCTCGGTCCACCAATCCAGCGTGGGTTAATCACTTAGACCTCTCAGCAACATCAAGAAGAAACCCACGAATAATCGGCTAGAGAGTCTTTCTCTTCTAAGCATGTAAACTCAGTTATGACCATCGATCCAGGAACGGCATTTATGTAACTGTTAGGTGGATCAAAATGGTTGAAGGAAGTGTTGCTTTGGCCGAGTCAGTGACACTCGAGTGCAACTACGGATGTAATCTTGTGTGACAATTCTTACGGTACGACCAGTCGTAAGCGCTTGCCAGCTTCACTAACAGGGGGGGGAAAATGCACGATGGATCTGGCCTGCTCACGATGTCAGCAATCTTAGCCCATCTAGAACCAGGTGGAGTTCGGGCATCGGGCCGTCGGCAAGTGCCAGACACCTGCTTGGCAGTCTCGGCATCAACATCTTGGCACAATTCTATATGAAATGCTTTGTCCCAGATAAATGGGCCTTTGCACAACACCAGGACAATTCACTCCGTTCTTACATACACAAATTCCACAGACATCATCTGATTTCATCTTGCTCACGTTGTCCAAATGTCTCGCCAATTTTCTCGCCTGGGTCCGCAAAGCAAAAGAGCGCTCCACAGTATCCGGCGAAGGGCCACTTTCAGCAACACCGTTCTGTTAACGCTGGACAGGAACTAGTGCTTATGCCAGTTTACTGTGCGCCGTATTGATCTCTGCTCGGAACATGGCCGAGGAACCGTGGATGCCTTCTCAAATTGGGGGCAAGAATATGCTTGTCTCAACTCCTCAATTAACCTCATTCTAGAGACAACAACCACCCAAAGCCAATGACACGCGAACAATGGTTATCGCTCGACGTGCCGGTTTGCCGACTTTGAGCTTACTCTGCATGTTGAACACAAAAACCCTAGTTCCAAGATGGGGAAAGGTGACACCGGATGCTAAACTGTCAGCATCAGCATCCGCTTCTCGATCATGAGGTGCTCAGCTCGACGGTCCGTCCGGGTGCAGACTCACCGATGAACCGCCTCATACCACATTTAGGCTGTTATTACAGACCCCGTAGCAAGCTTGATGCCATGGGCTGATATGTTTATCATGATGCTATCAAGAAACAGCATCAGTGCGACTCGCTGAAGAGTATAAAGAGAGTCCATGGCCCGACCCTTTCTACTTTGAAGAAGCACCATCAACATTCAGCCTCACAAAGCAAATCGCTCCCTTGGTCATTCAATCCGAATACCCTTCAAAATGCAAGTCTCCTCAGGCATCAGTTTTGGCCTCTGGGTCATCGGCAGCATGGCGGCTGCCAACAACCTCGACTACGCCGATAGCATTCATGCTCTCAGCTACGGCAACGTCGAGATGCAGGGCAACTCCGGCGGCGAAGTCTGGTTCAACGTGACCGGATTTGCTCCCGAGAAGCTTCCTCATATCCAACAGGATGTTGGTGTCTACACCATGGACAACCTCGAGTCTCTCAAGACCATTGCTGGTCTTGGTAAGGTTGCAGCCAAGGAGGGCAAATGGAGTGACGTTGTCTATCTGTACAACGCCTTCAGCATGAACGGTCATGCTGACTACACCAAGGCCGTCAGCACAGAGATGCGTGATGGTCTCCTTGCTGCCGTGACCAAGGCCGACAAATCTGGCATCGACTCAGAGCTCATTGACCTCTACGTTAAGACATCCTCCTCCCCTTTGCTGGCCGAGGCTTTTAACGCCCTCCGCACTACTCCCGCCGCTTCAATCACCCCTCGATGGAATCGAGAGGCCTGCAGCAGGGCTCATCAGGCCGCCAAGAACGCATGCCGATCTTTGGCTGAGAACATTCACTTTAACGCCAGCGTCAAGACTGGTGGTCCCCGATCCATCTGCAGGAGCGGCTGCTGCATTAGTTGGAGCGCTAATGCCACGTTCCAGCTGCAGAACCTGTACCCTGCTGCCAACTACTGTATCAACGCTTGCGGCTCTGCTACTGTGAGCTGTGAGGTGTACGGTGTCAGCCTGCAGGGAACGATTGTGGACCAGTGCCTCAGCAATCGAGCCACTGGTTGCAAATAAATGGGGCGCAATAATGTCAAGTAACTCATATTAAATCCAAGAAATTGAATGGGCAGTTTCTGAATATGGAATCAGTCCATCCTTAACTCTCGCAAAGTAACTTGTTATACGGAGTGTCCAGAACGTTAGGGCGGAGGAACCTTCATCGATGTGGTCTAATTATCTGCTCTCTATATAATCAAGATATGTCAGTTATATTGGAAGCGCTATTTCGAACTAATAAAGAATAATTTCTTGCGTGGAATAGCCCTCTCGTGAAATGTATCATTGGAATCCGGCGGTCATAGGCTTGTCAAACCAGAAACCACGGCTTCGTACACAGTGAAGACGATTCCTCCGCTCAGAACAAGTCGACCCAGGCGCATAGAACTCCCACGCCAAAAGGCTCTCAGGCCACCATCATGAAACACATCTTTGACCGCGTTGAAGATACCCATACCTTGTGCTCCTTGCGTCCGTGTCTTGATAGTGTCAAATGGCTGTGTGGCGTAGACGGTGACCACCCCAGCAGTCGCACCGAGTCCGAAAGTGACGATAGGATTCCTAGAGGCTCCATCTTGTGATGCAAACCGGTCTTTCAATATGTCGTAGGAGCCCATGCGCACTGCAGAAGTGACTGATTGCTTGATTGTTGTAGAGACAAGACCACGGTACAGTTCGCGAACGCCCTGCTCCTGTACAATCATTCGAAAAGCGTGTACACCGCCGTTATACCGCCTGATAGGAGCTCTTGCGTCATCGATTCTTGATACTTGTTAACATTCTCATGAACTCCTTTAGGTAAGATGAAGTGACGTACAGTGCCGTTTTGATGCGCTCAGTTGGAGTAATGGCTACAACGCTTTCGACTGCTCCAGCCGCCATACCTGCAACGACCCCGCGTCCTGGCGACAGTTTTCCCGTCTCATCGGCGAGAAAACTTTTTATTGAGTCAAATGTGAGGAATCGCACACCGGCTTTGCCAGCCGTACCCTTTACGAGAAGAGTTAATATGGAGACTGAGATGTTTATCGGTTCATGTGAAACGTACGAGAACAAGCGTTGAGCAACCCGTGTAGATGGCTTTGAATCCGTGCTGGTTGACGAAATGCAACAAACTAGGAAGTGGTGATTTCGAATGTGCCACGGCTGTGGTATTCTTCAGTTGTAAGTGGGTTTTGGCAAACTCGAACGGATACTATAGTTCAAGATAAGTAAAAAATCGGCTAGGACTATCGTGCGATTGAGGTACCGTTGTAGCAGCTTCGGTCGCGCCAGCCGTAGCACCCGCGATGAGGGAAAGGCTAGGGTTGACGGATTGTTTCTTGCGTTGGTCGACCGGTCGAGAGTTGGTTTGCGGCAATATGGAGCTGGTCGAAAAATTGATGTCCTTCGTCGCAGACATTTTGGCTTATTGTCGTCCACAGTAAAAATCAAAGCAATAGGTTTTGAAGTTTTTTGTGTAAAGGGCGATAATATGTTGTAACCGAGTCTAATCTCTGTGTTCGCCGCGAATTTTTTGCGGCTAGCGCATTCCTGTGTTGGAGGGATGAGTGAAGTGGGATATTACCAGCTTCGACATGACAGAATGGCAACAGAACAAAAAGGTGCAGTACTCTGTGTCTAGGTATTCCGTCTTCCCAGACATAATAACGCAGGACGTTATCGAACATTTACAACCTGATCTGCGTTCGGTCCTACGAGGATTGCGAGAAGACGACATCAGCCAGTCTAAGTTCCTAATCCGGTAATTGTTCCCGCGGGATCTTGAAGTGGAGCCGCCCCCGTTCATGATGACGACTTCCCTCTACGCTACCACATTGTGCTTTATCCAGTTGCCGAGATTCCTGCCGACCTTCGCAGAGCATTTCCCGCGGGCATTTTCTGTCTCTTAGGCTGCTTGTCTTGCTACCTTTCGCTCCCGTCATCTTGACTCTTGTCCCAAACCACGGGAAGACAACGAAGTTCCGGACACCTAGAGGCAATGGCGGGTCGTCGCAAAAGAGCAACTGAAGCATGCAGCTTCTGTCGTCGGCGCAAGGTGTGTTCTTCGGCCCCACGTCTTACCTCTCACCTCTTGACTTGTTCTATGTCCCAGTTGCCCAAAACTAATACGATGACACATAGATCAAATGTAATGGAGCGCGTCCTATATGCGTCAATTGCCAGACATACGACCAGGAATGTGTGTATGAGCCCGTCACAGAGATTGACAAGGAAGTTGGCCGTAGGCGGCATCGCGAAGCCAAGCGCCAAAAGTCAAACAGTGTCCGAGACAAAGGATCATCGTCACCCCAGACCTCCGGTGCTCGCGCCGTGAGCATTCATGGAGATGAAAGTCCAGAAGATGTATCGCCTGTCGTGGAGACGCCTCACGTTCCATCTTCTCGTGGCGAAGGAGGAGTCGCTCGAATCCTTATGTCAGCGAATGGTGTTTCATCATACCACAGCCGAACCAGCACACTATATGAAGACAATGTACCGGACCGCCACAACGAGGGAAACGTACGCCCAAAGGTCGCAGATGAGTGGGTTGAGAGAGGCCTCGTTGCAGAAGCTGCTCGTCAGCGTCAGCTTGAGGACTTGAACTTTCGTCGAGGAAAGCTCGACTTTGACAGAGTTGACCCAGAACTTGGGATGCATCTGCTATCCATCCATTGGAATCGCCAACACCACTCATTTCTCTTGACCTACCGACCGGCCTTCATGAGAGACATGGCTTGCGGAGGGCCATATTTCTCAAAACTACTCCTCAACGCTATTTACTTCGGTGCGGCCAAGTTCAGCCCCAGGCTCGAGGTTCGAAAAGATCCCAACGATGTGCGCACAGCAGGCTGGAGGTTCCGGAGTCGAGTGCGCGAACTTCTTGGCAGTGCTCTGGACTGCAGTAGCATCACGACCATTCAGGCTCTTTTACAGATGACGAATTCACTATTCGCTCTGGGCGATGAGCGAAGCGCTGCCTGGCTATACTCCGGCTTGGCATTCCGGATGCTCATCGATCCGGGCATGCATGTCGACTTGAGCAAGACTGAGCGCTTTTCCGACGAGGACTTGGAGATTCGACGACGCGTGTTCTGGGGCGCTTTCGTCGTTGACAAGATGCAGAGTTTATACCAGGGTCGGCCCGCGAGCTTGAGAGACACAGATTTTCTGGTGCCTATAAAATTCCTCGATACATATGAGGAACTGGAATACTGGCAGCCATTCGCCTACTCCTCAAGAACTTCAGAATATCCGGGGTCACCGGCATATAGCGTATCTACTTTCGCCGCTCTATGCAGGCTATCAATCGCCATGAGTAACATTCTAAGCTCTATTTACACGGAAAGAAGCGTTGATCAAACGTCAGCCAAGTTATCAAATACCCTGGAAAGCCTAAAACTAAAATTGGACGACTGGACGAGCACACTGCCTGAACATATTCAGTTGAGGTTGACCGACCCTCAGGACCTGACGTCGTTCCCGCCTCCACATGTTTTTAGTTTACAGTGAGTATCAAAGCACCGGATCCAAGTCGGCATGCTGATTTTGTTAGTGCCATGCACAATGTGCTTACAATTCTCCTGCATCGCCCATTCGTTGCCGACGATCATCTATACAACACCTCTCGCTCAATGCTAGTGGACTCCTTCATGAAGTGCGCCACTGCAGCATCCTCCGTGCTTACCACAGGGCGTTCTCAATACGGCATGCTCCTTATCTTATGTTGTATGCAACATATGTAGCCGCCACGATCGTAGTCCGAATCGCTGCCAAGCGACGGACCGAGTCCACTGTCTATGGGAACCTGGCAACTTGCCTGGCCGTGTTCAAGGAGAATCAAGAGACTAATTCTACTGTGCACAAAGCAGCTGTGGTGATTGAGGCTCTCATGAAGAGGCTTGGCGTTGTTATAGATCGAGTACCGACTAATGTCCTGAACACGGAAGTTTTTTCTCCAAAAGCATCCTCTGAGGTTGGTTCACAAACCGATAAAACCCCGGCATTACGGTCTCGTCGCGAGATGACAAGGTCGACTCCAGCGGTTTCTCATGGTCACTCAGGTCTGGCTCAGATCCCATCTGATTCAGACAATGCTGCTGCTAGTGGAATCGCTTGCCCTTCGAACTCGGAATGGGTGGATATTGATGGTATCATACAAAGCTTCTTGCAGGATGGTAGCAGTACAAGGCAGATGGCTGTTGACCAAGACGGACCACGACCTATGCAAATTCATGCCAGTGGTGGGTTGAACGTCTCACCCGAGAATCGTGGCTATCATCACGACTTTATCTTTGCATCTCCCATGTCGATGCCCGGACCTGGTGGCTATACCTCCAATTCTGCTTGGTCAGGAAGCCTTCAAGACGCGCAGCACGACGATTTTACTTCATTAGATGACCCGCTGTTTGGGTTCAACAATGCCTTTCCGTTCACCTTGACTGGTGGACCATTTCCCTGAGGCACCAGCTCTTGAATTATAGGGAGAGCATTTGTCGAGCATTTGATCCTTGATGGATTTGGGCAGGTTCCCTTGGTACCATTCGCTCAGAGAAAAAGGCCTGTTCCCGTGAATCTGAAGAAGCCATTTCTATTGTGGGAGATGAAGCTCAAATCCTGACTTGATCGACGATGCTTGAGAAAAGACATTCGTCGAGGGGTTTCGTCGAAAGGGGTGACACCGTGCTGCAGCCCTCGTGCCTGAGAAGGAAGAGCATCCTCGTATCCAACTAGGAACGAGACTCTCCCAATGACATGGAGCATCTATGCTATTGGGGAAACAGGACTTTCAACCACGTTGGTAGGGACAACCAGCTGCTGACTGATGCTCGGAGGGATCCTCCGCATGCTAGCCGTTCTGCAGCCGACACCAGGAAGGCGAAAACTTGCACACAAAGATATGCCTGATGCCGTATTTTATGGTGCCTTAGATCAATCATGACATACGACACGTCGTATGTATGCCTCAAAGGCGATAAGATAGCTTACCCGCTGCTCCAGTGAAGCGAGTTCGACACCTGTAAACTTACTTACAGAGCTCAGTTATTGAGGATCAACCTTTGAGTCACTGACTCAAACTCCATTGTAGATAGTGTTGTGCCACATCCCGATTGGAGTGTTGCTAGATAGGACTACAATAAAGTCGCTAAACACGACATCTTTCTACCGCGCATTATTATGACTGATACATAAACATGAATCTCTGTCATTGTGTCAATTTATTAAATTGGGGCCACTTGATTGACACACAAATAGTGGAGCAAGGCAAGCACTGTTTCGTCCCGTAGAGTACTCCCGCGGCTCTTGTCAACGGGTTCTTCCCGCGGGTACCATTATTGTGCTGTTATGTTGGGAGTTCAATGACACTGCCAGAAAAGCTTGATCATGGGTCACTTTGTCCCTTTCGGAAACATACCTCTTTTATATATCGCCTCGTGTAACCCAGTCAGCCAAGATGACGCAAACTGCTCTCTGTACGAGAAAATATGCTTTTCCGAAGCAGCACTTTTGGTCGACTTTCAGCCCAAAGTCGAATTGCTTCAAGAGCCATACGCGAATACCATATGAGATCGATTGATACTGCTTCTCCTTTCATACACCCAGTACCGTATCATCCGAATTTTCCCTCTCCACCATGCATGATGGCTATACAGGACAAGAAGAAGTGGCCAAGACGCTGCGTCCTACCCTGCACGTTGATGCGTGCCGGTACATCCAAAGCGCTATTCATACACCGAAAGGATTTGCCAGCCGACCCGAGTGAATGGAAAAGACATCTAGTTTCTGCTTTGGGTTCTCGAGGGAACGATGTGCGTCAGATTGACGGCGTCGGGGGCGGTGCGTCCACAACGTCCAAGGTAGCAGTTGTCGCGCCGTCGCACCGTCCGGATGCTGATGTAGATTGGACCTTCGTTCAAGTGGCGGTTGGGAAAGAATCCATTGATATGACGGGGACGTGTGGCAATGTGTCGTCTGGTGTAGGGCCGTTTGCTTTACAAAATGGTCTGGTGAAGCGTAGACCTGGCCAAGAGACTGTGTGTATTTCCTTCTCTTTTGTTTTAAAGACGTTTATTTACTGAAAGCTTGGTGCAGCTGGACATCCGAGTCTACAATACGAATACGGATAGCATCATCGTCGAAACGGTACAGCTCGATGAAGATGGCGACTTCTTGGAGGTCGGTACCTACAGCATGCCCGGCATACCTGTGCCTGGCAGCGAAGTCAGATGCTCCTTCCAAGATCCAGCTGGAAGCATGACAGGCTCCCTGTTTCCTTAGAACCAGCGGCGACAGATCCTGCGCGTCAAACCATCACCTAGCTTACACGAGGTGTCTGTGTTTGATGTCTTGGTGACACTGATCGATGCCGCCAATCCATTTGTCTTTGTTGACGGCGCATCCTTGTCTGCCTTTGAGTCAGCCGTCTCGGAGAAGATGTTCGACGCTCTCATTGAACTAATTCGTCGTGAGGGCGCTGTAGCAATGGGACTGGCTGCGACCGCTGAACAGGTGGCAAAGACGAGAGGCACGCCCAAGATCGCACTTCTGTATCACCCTACCGCACGAAAAAATGTGAGAGACGTCTCGGACGCAGATATTAGAGTCCAGTCATACTCTATGGGCCTACCGCACCCTAGTTTTCAGCTCACAGGAGCAGTGTGCCTTGCCACCGCAATGAGCTACCCCGGTACCATCGCAGCTGAACTGTCTGGTGCTACAACCGAGCTGGGAAATAGATCAAGTCCATCTGCGGCGGATTGCATTATTGATAGAAGAGACGATGTAGCGACAGAGAGGAAGTATCGCATAGCCCACAGCAAAGGCACAATAGAAGTAATGGTAGATGTTGATGTGCAAAGACAGGTGCGCGGGTGTGCTGTTTCGCGGACAGCCCGGAGATTGTTTGAAGGGAATGTGTCATACTATGTATAAATTGGATTCCCATATAATAGACTTGATTAATGATATAAAGTGACATCAGAAATTTCTTAAAAGGCTTGAACTGTTTGGTGAACCCTGATAAAGCGTGCCCGCAAAGTACAAATGACACTTCTACTTGTACGAGCAGGTCTCGTATCTTTGGATTGAAGGATCGCAGCGACTTTGCAATGACTATTTGGCGATTGCCTGTGAATCAAGTCGGCGCTTTGCTGGGACGCGTGTCTGAAACTGGTAAAAAGCGGTATTCATGGTAGGAAACAACACTACTGTCACGGGGCGCCAAATTGTAATGTCAAATCATCAGAAACAAGTCGCTTGTATATCGAGAAAGTAGTTTAAATAAATGGCAGTTCTGGAGTGTCACACCGCCGTCTAGCCCAATCAAGGGTCGGATACAGCCAGTCAAACGATCGCCCACTTCCTGCCTACACAACTGCCTTTGCGCCGAGCGGCAATGATGGCTTTGAGTGCTCCATGTGCTGCGTGTCACATTCGCCATCTACTCGCTTCTCGGGCTCAGAAAACAAGTGATCCATCCGTTCCGCAACAAACAACTCGTCCATATCCTCCATGCTCACATTCTTCGTTTCTGGGACGCAGAAGAACACCCAGGGAATGGCCAAAGTCATAGAAGCCGCGAAAACGAAATACGTACCGTACCCAATGTTGGGTATCATGTACGGCACACTTCTTGCAATGACGAAATTCATGATCCAATGCACTGCGACGCAGATAGAGATGCAAATAGAACGAATGCGAAGGGGGAAAATCTCCGCCGCATAGATCCAGGGGACTCCTGCCCAGGAGAAGCACCAGCCGACGGCGTAAATGTAGATCATTGCGATTCCAGCGTAGCCGGATGAGGAAATATGAGTTGAGGAGTGGGATGAGCTGGGTGCTGCTATCTTCACATATGCTCCTATGTACCACATCGCGAATGCCTAAGAGATGGTAAAAATCAGCATTGAAGACTGAGTTACAAGTTGGGTGTGCCAACTGACCATTATAAAGCTGCCCGCCATGAGAGTTACGGTGCGACCGAAACGATCAACGACAAAAGCCATAGCCAATAGAATGGCCACAAATCGGACGAGACCGTATATACCAGTGGCAAAGAAAGCAGTGTTTGATCCAGTCAAACCAATGCTCTTGAAAATTGTTGGTGAGTAGTAGTTGATGGCGTTAGAGCCAGCCATTTGCATAAAGATGAACATGAGACATCCGATAAGAAGTCGCCGGCGGTTCGCTGGTTTGGCAACTTCTCTAAAGAACGAAACCACTCCGCGCCCCTAAATGTTGTTTTCGTGTTCAATCTGCTGGAAGATACAGTGAACCTAGTCCAGTAGATAAGGATGGTCTTGTGGGATCCCTCGAAGGCGCTGGAGCGAGGAGAGGCATATTTCACGGCCTTTTGTCTTGGCTAGATATCTGTCCGGCGTTAATAGTTAGAATAGGTCGAAGATCGGAGATGAATGAGAGAATGCTTACCTAGGAGACTCTGGGATCAATAGAATCCCAATCATTAACAGGCACCCTGGGATGAGTTGTACGGCAAAGCTGATGATCCACTGTGTTGATGTTGGCAGTACATTTCGGGCAAGTCCATAGTTGATCCAGAACCCCAACATTGTACCTGTTGAGACCATGATCTCGTAGATGCCAACCAAGCGACCGCGAATGCGAGGCGGAGAAGCTTCAGCCACGTACAGAGGCACGACCATACTCGCAGCTCCAACTCCAACCCCGCCTATGGCTCGCCCAGCAAAAATCATTGCCCAAGAGCCATTGGCCGCTGTCTGGAGAGCTGACCCAAGGTTGAAAAAAAGCGAGGTGGGGAGAAGAGCTGGGCGCCGCCCCCAGATATCACTTGTTGGTCCTGCCGCCAACGAGCCAACAATGCAACCTGCTTGCAGGAGGGAGACAACGTTAGCGGAAAACGCCGACTTTTCTGATTGGCTTGCATGAACAAGACGAAAGTCTCTGTGAGCTCAATGTGTCAGCAACAGTTTGGCTGAGTTCACGGTGGGCGCATTTGCGCCAATCCGCACAAGAAGACCATCCCATCTTTGGAACGATTCGAGCTCTATCGCTGTGCCAATGAAACCGAGATCATAGCCGAACATGAGAGCTCCCATGCCGCTGATCAAAGCAAGCAGATAGAACCATGTGCTTCTTGTTCATGTTAAATAAGCTTCGCTTCACTTCTAGCCTTGGGGCTTTTTGCATTTGTCAAACCATTCAGCTCCCTCCCACGGGAAACCGTCGTGGCTTTGCGTCCCGCGGGAGCAGGAGTAACTTCCGACGTCACTACATTTTGGCTGACGCAGTATAAGCTGGGCAAACAACGGGTGGACGTTTAAGATCGCCAACGGGGTCAGAGTGATGGGAAGGCCGGATGCTTCTCAGGCGAGTATATACAAGACTCATTGCCGAATCCTCCAACACTCGTAGCTTCATGGTTTTCGTGAAGTCGACCCTGGAGAAGATTTCCTCCGTGTTCGCTGTGTTAGTCATTGGCTGCGGATGTCGGGGCCTCGGAAGCTTGCGTACCGTTCTTCAACTGGAGATTGTTTTGTGGGGGAGGCCGCCTTCACCCGCATGCTGGCCGAGTCAGGCCACATCTTTCCATACCTGGATAGGTAGGTAGGCATGTCATGCCACAGCATGTCTGAAGCTGCTTTGATGAGAATGCATCAGGGAATTTTGAGAAAAAAACCAAGACCCTAGACTTGTTCCTGCGCAGCGTTGCGTGCATTTTACTCAAGATGGCGGATCGGGGATTGAAAAGGAAGGAACGACTGGCAGGAGCTTGAAGGCCTACAGTACATGGGGTACCTGGTACGGGCTTGGTTCATCGGCCCGGCACCTGGGGCCTCACGATGATCAAGCTGGGTGCAGCATCTTCCCTTCAACAACAATGTGCCATCGTCGGCCATCAAATTAATCCAAATAAATCATCCTCCGTCGGTAATCTGGTACGATGCTGATCATTTGCCGGCTTGGTCCTCCTGCAGCTGACTTGATCGGCCACCATACGGACTTATTCTGGATCTGTTACCCCGCAGCCAGCAACAGCCGCAGCCAGGGAGAGGGCCAGGCACGATGACTTGGGGCGATTTGCGGGGGACCACCCAGGAATGGGCGGAGTCTCCTGCTTTGGCTGACCAGTTGACATCTAACAGCATGTTTTTGATCAGCCATTGACGTGGAGTCTCCGGCAGTGGTGGCCTGGAGCTACCCGCAACGTACAAGCTACACCTTGTCTGAGCTCGACACTGCATTAAACTTGGCGCGATCACGGACTCGAGACCTGCAGCTTCCTGGTAAGCTCATCAATATCGGCGCCTCACCAGCTACACCCGCCAAATATAAATTCCAGATTGACCTGCCAGAGCTCCATCCGTCCCGAATATTGTCAGTACGTCCTCCCAAAGCCGTCACAGAGTTTCAGCGGAAAGCTTGCGGTTTCAGGCATGAAAACTCGTATTATTCTTCAGCTTATAGCCCTCGGAGGGTTGCAGCTGGCAGCTTCTGCTAGCCCAAACGGAGCTGATGCTGTTGCCAAATGTCCTGGATACAAAGCCTCAAACATTAAGACATCACATAATGAGATTACGGCCGATCTACGTCTTGCGGGTAAAAGTTGCAATGCCTACGGCAAGGACCTGGACAACCTGAAACTCGATGTGACCGTTGAAACTGGTGAGTAGGGCGAATATGATCTGTTCATATGTGTCAACAGACAATGGGGAGCTTAGTTCAAATCATTCTGATTTGGCTGACGCAATTGGCAGCGGAAAGGATTCACGTCAAAATATACGACGCTGCCGAACAAGTTTATCAAGTCCCTGAATATGTGTTTCCACGACCCAAGGCCAACGGGAATATTGGCAAGGACGTGAAGCTGAAATTTGACTATAAAGAGGAATCGTTCTCGTTCCGCATTCTCCGAACAAAGACGAGTGAAGTGCTCTTCGATTCTTCTGCTGCAGGACTCGTGATTGAGGATCAATACCTGCGGCTGCGAACACATCTTCCCAAAGATGCCAATCTTTATGGCTTAGGCGAGCACTCGGACTCCTTCCACCTGAAGACCAGGAACAACACCCTCACGATTTGGAACGCTGATGTGCCTTCCATCCCTAACAACGCGAACCTATACGGCAGTCATCCTATCTATATAGAACACAGATCTACTGGTTCGCATGGCGTATTCCTCCTCAATTCCAATGGCATGGATGTTATCGTTGATCAAGACAAAACCAGGCAGTATCTGGAATACAACATCCTGGGCGGTGTCTTTGACTTTTACTTCATGGCGGGACCAAGCCCCATTGATGTCACGAAGCAGTATGCTGAAATTACTGGGCTTCCTGTGACCGTGCCATACTCTCGTCTGGGCTTTCATCAATGTCGCTGGGGTTATCGGGAAATTTTTGCGGTAGCCGAAGTCGTTTACAATTACAGCAAAGCCAGAATTCCATTAGAGACAATGTGGACCGATATTGACTATATGGACGGTCGAGCGATACGCATCCCCGTCCCTGTATCTTAATTGCGCCCCTCTTTACTGACTAGAAAATGCTTTAGATATTTTCTGTTGACCCTCAACGATTCCCGTTGAAGATGGTTCGCGAACTCGTTGCCCATTTACACGCCAACAAGCAGAAGTATGTGGTCATGGTTGACCCCGCAGTTGCAGTTAGAGACTACGCGCCATACAATAATGGCGTCAAGAAAGATGTGTTTCTGCTGAACTCGACCAACCAGATCTTCCATGGTGTCGTCTGGCCCGGATTGACAGCTTATCCAGATTGGTTTGTTGACGGAACTCAAGAGTACTGGAACCAGGAGTTTGCAAACTTCTTTTCTCCACAGTCCGGCGTCGACATTGACTTCCTATGGATTGACATGAACGAACCCGCAAACTTCTGCGCGTATCCGTGCCTCAGTCCTGAAGAAGCTGCCAAAGAATACCCTCCGGCGCCGCCTCCTGTACGGGAACCACCTCGTGCATTGCCCGGCTGGCCTTGCGACTTTCAACCTCCAGGTACTAGCTGCAAGCGAGTCGACACAGAGCAGCCTCTGTCTCATTCAGAGAACCAACAGACAAATGACGTGGAGGTCGCCGCGGTTGAAACTCGTACAGCTGCAAAGGAAAACTCGAATACTGGAAAATGGATGGGTTTACCTAATCGCGAGTTAATCAGCCCCCCTTACAAGATCAATAATACCTGGGGACCGCTACCTGAAAAGACCATCAACACTAGTGTTATTCACCATAACGGTCTCACTCAATTTGATACTCATAACCTATATGGATCCATGATGTCAGCCGCTTCTCGCCAAGCTATGCTAGCTCGTCGTCCGTCTAAACGACCGCTTGTTATTACTCGGGCTACTTTTGCTGGAGCAGGCGCACATGTTGCTCACTGGCTGGGCGATAATGACTCAGACTGGCCACATTATCGCTGGAGCATCCGAGGCATGCTACAATTCGCTTCCATCTTTCAGGTGTCCATGGTGGGTTCCGATGTATGTGGCTTTAACGGCAATACTACTGAGGAGCTTTGCGCTCGTTGGGCGACCCTAGGAGCGTTTCAGCCATTCTATCGTAACCACAATGCTGAAGGACAGGTAGACCAAGAATTCTACGTCTGGGAATCTGTTACGAAAGCGGCCCGCAAGGTAATCGACATTCAATACAGGCTCCTTGACTATTTTCTACACTGCCATGATGCAACAGAGCCATGACGGCACGCCAGCCATGGACCCAATGTTCTACATCTATCCTAATGATAAGAACACCTTTGAGCTTGACCTCCAGTTCTTCTGGGGCCCATCACTGCTTGTCGCACCGGTTCACGAGCAAGGATCCACAAGTGTTGATGTATATTTGCCCGATGATATCTTTTACGATTTCTACACGCACGAACAAATTCGAGGAAGAGGCAAGGCTATCACAAAGAAGGAACAGCAGCTAACGGACATCCCCTTGTTCCTACGTGGCGGAGTCATTGTCCCGACGCGAGTCAAGTCAGCCATGACAACTGCCGACCTCTGAGAACGTGACTTCGAACTCCTGATTCCCGTGGGGAAGGACGACACCGCAAAGGGATCTTTGTACTTGGATGATGGTGACAGTTTGAAGCCAGATGCCACATCCAACATTGTGTTCGAGTACAACAAGGGTAAGCTTGCTGTGAAAGGATCATTCGGATACAAGACGAAGGCGAAGATAGCCAAGATTACCCTCTTGGGTGTTGGAAGCAGCAAGAGCAAGGAGGGAAGCGCGTCAATCACAGTAGACAAGCCACTCTCAGAGCCCTTCACAGTAGATATTTAGGAGTAGATTGTCCAAGAATTTCCATTCACCGATCGACAGTCCATTATTTATACGTCTCTGGGTCTCACTTTCCCTACACCTTGTAAAGCCACCCGCCCCTTTTCCAGCCATAGGCGTAGCAGCTCGCGTATTTGATGGTGCACGAATACGAGTAAACGACCATGATTCATCGGTGGGTATACTGACTAACTAAGTGGGAGCGCTGTGGAACATGTCCTCAACCTCACGGTCAATTCGATGCTCGAGGCGGAAAACCCGCTTGAGACATTGAAGAGGGGGGATCAGCACGATTGGCGCGTCTGTCAGGCATTCTAGCCTGCTTGCCGTGAGACCCTGAAGCACGAGGTGGCGGCAGCTGCCTGCAAGCTTCACTGGATGCAGGATCTTCGTATCCTGGACGTGGCGGCCCAAGACCCCAGTCTGGACTGCAACCTACTATGTAGTTGATATCCCATGCTGTACGCCGCAACCTAAACCTGAGTGTACCTGGGCATTGAGCTGAACCACAGAGTCCGAGACATTGACTTTGTGTGCCGACCGTTTGACGTAGTGTAGTCTGCTGAATCATGCGCTAGAGGCATGTAGGACCTTTTCAAGCGATGGCGCGGATTGGTGTCTGTGGCTTCTTCATTTTGAGCACAGTTAGTTGCTTATAACCATGAATAAATTAGCCGACGCCGCCACTGTGAACATCGAGCACACAGACTGGAGAAAATCCACCCGGCACATTCTTTGAAGGAACGGCCCGCCACGAGCTGCGGAAATAAAAGAATTGGCAACTTCCAGCTCAGACATATCTGATTCAGTCTCCAGCGGCTAACGACGGGAAATTGCTGGCCGAAAGGCTAATCCAAGACGCTGAAATGATCGTGCCCAGGGCCCGTACTTATTTACCAGTGCAATGGGTTGCCTATGGGGAACCCTTGGTCATGGTCTCACATGGTCTCACACGTTCAATCCCCAAGATCAGGGTATTGGACAAGCCAAGTCTAGACCGACGGTCGCGAGCTCATCACTTGCAACGGTTTTCAGGGTCACTATAAGATTATAGCTTTTTGTGGCTGGCTTGTTGACCACTAACAAGCTTCTGTACTTGCCAGATGATTTTTGCCGCGATGCGCGAAAGCCTCATGGCGAAAGCAGTGTCTGTCAGATTGAGCGCGATGTCTCGCCATATCAATTTGCCATTCGGCTGATTCTCAATCCAGGTTTTTTTCCACGGATAGGAAGAGCCACGGAATCTTCATAATGTGCCGCTCGCTTCAGCCGCTGGGAAGCCACCTCTCCGCCAGTTAGCCCAAGCCGTTTAATTGGGATAGAAGAGCTGACAAGCCTCCGCGTGCCCTAGTTGCATGGCGTAAAAATTGGCACCACATACAGCCCGGACAAGACCAGCTCCAAGCCTTGCCAACTCAGGTTCGTTGAAACTTCCCAGGAAGTTGACATTTGCCTTGCCTTGCGTCGGCTGGGGCACGCGATCTTCAAAGCACCGAGTCGTGCCTTACGGCATCCGTGCTCGTGGCATGCATTAGTGTCTTTCACCGGGCAGGGGTTGACATGCGTCGTCCGTGGCAAACCAAACTTTAGGGATCGAGAAGGGGCAAGGGAAAAAAATAGACAGAGTGATCGATGTTGGGCAGAGATAATGACGGCCTCTCATACTCTCTACAATGACAATAATCAGGAATAGTAAAGAATTACGAGAACAGCCAACTGTGAGCACGACACATATAATTACCACCACGCAACGTGTTGGTTCCCTCAGTCAATATTGTCATGTGCGCCAATACCACAATTCCAGCCACTGCATGTGTCAAAGCTTATCCAACGACCAAACCCGACTGGACAAAAACCTCCTTTGTCCCCCTTTCTCCTGTCCCCAGAGTGGCAAATTTGTGGCTTGCGTACATGGGTAGTGGTTCCAACGTGCCTTGTCCACAACGGCTGTCGCCAAACCGTTAGCTTGCACGCTCGTCTCTTCGCATTGACGCCTCCCGATCTCCAATACGACTGCGAGCGTGTCTTGACAGCTAAACTGGGTATCCTGGACCCTGTTGATGCTCCATGCACAGATCTGCCGGCAGCAACAGGTGTAAACATCCCCCGCCTATAGATAGCCGTGAATGTTCGACCTTGTTTGTCCATGTCCGATCGTGCTCTGTTTTTATTCTCCGACTATCATGCTGATGCTTTATGTGAGAATCTCTGCATAAGAGGCTCACTTTTCTCGGGGGCCAGTTGATGCATCAGGTTGTATAATCCTTCAGATTGACACCATGAGACTTGGACTGGCGGCCGGGTGGTTGCTCTTCCTCTGGCCCATCCAGTGCTTGAGCAACGATGTCAACTCAAGAGGATCTTTAGAATCACCCCAATCCGTCTTGGAGAAGCTACCACATTGCGCTGTAGGTCCTACCGCCTTGGATGTTGCACTGAGAACTAGCTAACAGTCTCTCGAATAGGCGCCGTGCCTGACATCAGCTGTCCTGAACTCAACATGTGCCCCTACCGACGCCGCTTGTATATGTTCCAACGAAGAAATACAAGAACAGAGTGCAACTTGCATAAAGGCCGCATGCTCTCTCCTTGATGCCCTATGTAAGATACTCAATAATCGACCCGAGGAGTCGCCCACTTCTCGTCTTCAACAGGACGCCTACTGACGGGACTCGAATCCTTAGCAACGAAAAACATGACCTCGACCGCATGTAATGTTCCCGTCAGGGATAAGACCACCGTATACACAACGCTATCCATTACTCTCGGCACCACCACTGCTGTCATCGTCGTCATGCGCCTCATTTTTAAACAATTCTTCAGCGCTGCGCAGTCGCTAGCGCTTGACGACAAGGTTATCCTCGGGACCCTGGCTGTTCGAATCGCCTGTACCGCTCTCAACGTCGAAGGTCTATCGAAACATGGCCTCGGCAAAGACATCTGGGCGGTACCGCCAGAGACGATCACACAATTCGTCATGTACTTCTACATCATGGAGGTTTTGTACTTTGCCGAAGTGTGCCTCATCAAACTTAGTCTGACGCTGTTCTATCTGAACATCTTCCCAGGCAAGGGCATCCGCCGCCTCTTATGGGGAACAGCCGTGTTCAATATTGTCTACGGACTCGTGTTCGTCTTGACTGCCATCTTTCAGTGCACCCCCATTAGCTGTAAGCGCCGATTTAACTCGCACGCCGGCGCGACTCAGGGTGAAATTGTGTTGCTGTAGAGAAAGAAGCTGGACTTATGCTCCCAGCCAACGAGAGGAAGACCCAAGTCAAGGGGTGCAGTTTCGCATCGTCCGGGTTCGCAAGGTAGTCTAATAGCTTGTACAGGCTATATGGGGAAATGAGTTTCGATGCATACAGCACGGCTGCATACAAGGCAGTTGCTGCAATCTCTGTCCGCGCAAAGTGAAAAATGGTCCACAGCGTCTTCCCCTTCTTTGCGCGCGATTCGAGAATCTTGGGCAGTAGATGGTCGTTTGAATTGTACCAAGGCATTTCTGGTAGATCAACCATGCCAATGTCGCTGCTGAATACTCTCCAGACCAATGGTGTCAATCTACCAAACGTGAAGTAGTAATCGAGCCAGCTGCAAGTCTCTTCTGAAGAGGCAGTGGACGGAATGCAGCCGGCATCCTTGTCACCAGAGATGGGCAGTTTCCATTGTCGATTTGATGCAGCTGCGGTGAGAATACTGATCGACAGACAAGCAATGGCGCCGAGAGCCTCACGAGCCGGCTCATAGTCTGTTCCGCTGATGGCTAGGGGAAGTATCTCTGCACTGAGCATAATGACCAATAAAGCGACGGATAGCAAGTTGACTTGGGAGAGCAGCATGAACCGATAACGTGGCGCATTGGCCGCGAGTCTAACAAGTCCAAGAACTAAGATGTACGCGAGGAGCATAGCATTCAGCGCTTCATGATGATTTGCGCGGGCAGCATAGCCCGTGAAAGAAAGGGCAGCCACCCTTGAGACCTGACCAGCGAACTCCAGCCAAAGCGAACTGCGTGACGTGACATTTCCGGCGGTGGTGGCTCGTGTGGTAGTCGTCAGATCGAAGGCTATCCAGATAACTGACATCAAGGCCAAGGCAACTGATGGGTAACCCGACCTCGCGATGCGTATTGCTTGGTCAAGCTATTGGGTTTGGCTACATCAGCGGAGGTCAGCCTCGAGCAATAGGAAGAAGATGAGGTTCACTTTTAGTCCCATTGCACGTGTCGAAGGCGACTGTTGAAGACGACGACGCCGCCATCGCAGATGATTCTCAAAAGGCTGAGGCCCCCGGGGCAAGTTGGGTGTCTCAGTGTTGAAGAAGGAGCGACCATGGGGAAGCACCAAAAGCTCTGGCTTGTAGCCAGAGCCTGAGAATATAACAGCCAACAACATGACACGAGATTGTTAGTTGCGCCAAGTCTCATCTCACAATAACGCGTGTAAAAAAGCCAATCCATGTCGTGTCTGGGCAATCGCAAACAATTTGATAGCATGTCTGGTGCCAATTATGGACACAGAGGCACTAGGCCATCTCCCGCCTCAGGGGCGCAAAGGACCCGCTTTAAGCCGTCCCAGTTCCTCCACAGGGCTGCTGCTAGTGGCATGCCCTGTAAATCGTGACTTGACTACGCCAGACATCAGCGTGTTGGGTCGACGGGTAACCAGACACGACATGAACGGGTCATTGCCCTCGTGGCGTGAAAACAGTGTAAGGAAACTGGCCCAACTTAGCCAAGAAATCGTTAGCTCGCTAACGACCGCTCAAAGTATGCCACCTGTGACTAATCTGGGCCCAACAGTCGTCCTAAGGAACGTAGCTGGATTTCGCGAATCAATAATCAGCTGCAGAGGACCTTTGTTCTTGGCGGGAGGGGGACAGATTAACTCTTATTCCTTCCTCATGTGGCTGGCGTGGAATTGACGCCAACACAAGCCCTTGTCTGTGGCTTTTGCGGCAGACGCAGGGGTCTTAAACAGAGCGGTGGTTAGAGTCTGACCCTGCAGACGTGGTAGGTCTTCTTCTTATCTGTGTGCTATTCACGTTTACATTGAATCTTAAGGAGCCAAGGTTCTATTGTAGTTTTATATGATGCCTTATTCATCCGAAGCCCTTTGATCTATCGCAGAATTCACAAGATTGGACCAATCTCTGCATTGATAAATGGAAGATTTGGGCCGGAGAGGAAAGCTCTCTAAGGCCGCGTTAGATGCGGGGCTGATGAAGACACATTGTCAGAACCAACAGTTTGCCAAGACAATGTCTAGACTGGGCCAAATGCAGAGTAAGCTTCTATTATGACCAACGCGTTGCCAAGGCAACGCCTGAACCGTACCAAATGCAAAGCAAGCCTTGAAAAGCACATCGATGTCATCAGCAGTCACTGGACATAGCCATACGTCTAGCATTAGAATTCTTTTGCGATATTAGCCCTTGCCAGTGTCATCAGCATCCGGCTATACATACAATCAGACTCTTGGCACTCCAGCGCCTAAGGGTCGAGCATTATACTGCATGAGAGAAATCCACACCTTAGTGTCATGGCAGCTTTACTTTCATGTCTAGACCCCTCATAGCGTATAAGAGCCCACTTATCTTCTGGAAAGGGATACCTCCCCTACTGACATTCTTCCCGAATAAGTCACAAAAGGAGCACTGTAGTGAACATTCCCGCCAAAATGTAGCTATAAGAAAATCCAAATCGAGAGACTAGAGCTGTGAATCTCTTTAGGCTACAACACGCTTGGTATGTTGAGAACTATCCGTCAGTCGTCAGTCAGTCATTACAATTCGGTTTGATCGTCCCAGCCTGTATGCTCATGCTCAATGGCCCACTGCAATATCTTGTCAGAGTTGCGACACTTGTTTGTTTTTTTTTTTTTTTTTTTTTTGTTTAATTGACCATGCATCGGAA
>AFRD01000275.1:0-45572 GCA_000222875.2 Periglandula ipomoeae IasaF13
CCTGGTACGAAGCATGAAGCACGCCAGTAGCGTGAACGGCCATTTCGGGTCAAGATCGCTTTGCGCTTGTATACCGTTTATCGCTCAAACTACATAGGGCTTTGTGTCCATTGCGTAGACAGTATTCACCTTAAGTTTTACGAATTTTTAAAGAACATCCCTAACAATGAGGTAAAGCTACCCTACATCGGAGCGAATAGCTTCTGAGGAACGAGTGACCATGTCAATGATGGTGAATAATCACGAATTGGAGCTAGACGAAGCTGGCTGTGTATCTGTTCCTCGCCAAATGTATTACAAAACCGGACTGTGAACGTTCCAGAACCTTCATCCATTGGAATCAATACATATACTGTAAGTTTGGGCTTTACACACCCAGCGCGATACGTCATGGTGCGCGAGCTTTCCGGTGCAATCACGAAAAAAATGAACGATACTTGGTGAAAATTTGAAGTATTAGGCTTGAAATCTCAGTTCTAAAGTATTACTATTACTCCACGAATAAAGTAGAAAGTAGCCTTGCCTCTACGTTATGAGCCCTCGACGTAGGTACTTTGAGGTGGCCCCAGATAGCTGTCCTTCAAATTACCCAAGTCAATCACACATTTCTCCAATATACAGTTTGGCTGGTTCAAATGGATATGAACAAAGTGTTCCCCGGGTTGAATAGATCCAACCACATGCTCCCGTTGCCAAACAGAGTCCATCACTGTGCTTAATCATCCCGGAGGAAGTTCTCCCACTGTTTGAGGCTCGGGGACAAGGCGATGAGTTGTCGCTGGTTCATTGTCTATCCCCAGTGTATGCGTGAGCAGTTTCTCTGGGTTGGTATCGAGAGTAAAGGTAAAGTACAAGACAATCGAGGCTGCCTCGGTCGCTGTGAAGGTGTAGAACGGGTAACGCAAGTGGCCGACTTCTTTAAAGCTTCCAAGATCAGACTTCAGGCCCACTGCGCCATCACCGGTTCTTCCTAGGTATGGAAAGATGTTGTAAGATTCCACATCGGAAGTAGCCTGGTGGAAATGTGTTGCGTGTATCGAAACAGTATCATCAGATGCGACGAAACCTGAGAAGCCAGAGGGCAGTGTCCGGTGTGAAACATACACATGAACATGTTCATAATCGCCGATAGACGAACGAACCTCAATTAAAACCTCGTCCGAAAAGTGAGCTGGCACGTCCGACCACAGAACGGAGACGTGTATTCTGACATCGCCATCCTTCGGGTTCAGCCTTCCCGATGATTGCGAAACCTGCAGCCAGCTGAATGGCGTAGTTATTGACCAATCCAATGGCTGCGTGCCCTTAGAAAATAGTTCAAACCACCGCGCTTGTGGGCCAAAGTTCTCCAAAGGGGGGAGTGTAACACCAGGCACCAAGTCTCGACGCGATGGATGAGTTCGATCAGCCTCTTCGCAGCAAAGGCCTGGTCGAACACCAGGGTGATTTTCCACAGAAACACCTAAATGACCCGAGATAGGACTGGAATCCTGCCTAACTTGGACATAGCTAACCCCGTCAATCATGTCCCGAGATGGGGCAAAGTCAAGTTCTCGGTACCCAAGATGCGGTTGCCAAACAATGTGATTCCATTTGCCATCCAGCAACTGATGATACTCCTGGATGAGGTCAAAGTCTGCGTCAAAGAGACGCAGCACTTTCCGAGCCCAGAAATTGGCACTGTTGCGCCTTTGCAGGGCGTAGAGCCTGTTCCGGGCTTGTGCGACACGAAGCGAAACGAATATGGCGGATGCCTTGATAGAGTGCAGAATTAGCTGGTAGAATGCCGGCTTAACGTTGGATTGGAGCTGGTCATGTATCTTCCTCAGCCTTAGCAAGCATGTCTTTCCATCTTGATTCGATAGTTTCTGCCTCGCGGTAGTTGACCAGAGAGAAAGTGTCGGCCTCGATATGATCGTGCTTACGGAGTGCCATCAACTGGTCGTAGTTATGAAGGAGGTTTGAGCTGCGATTGACAATGTCGGGCGTGACATCAAGTGTAGAGAGACAGAACGTGTGAAGAAAGTCTGGAATGTTGGCAGAAGAAATGCTCGAGATGTCCCACGCTGTCTTCAGTGCAAAGGTCAATGGAACTTCCATGGGCTTTAGATCTCCTACATTGAAGATCCATATCTGTCGCACGTCATTTTGGTATGCATGATTGAGCTGTTGATGGACTTTGGGAAGATGGTTGCTGTTCAGCCAGGTATAGCTTCGCGGATGACCGACATACTCGAAATGGTAGTACAGCTATAAAGTCGGTCAGTCAAAGCATTCGTTCTTCCTTTTTGTGACACAAACTACTTACTCCTGCACCACCGGCTCGTTTTTTCTCAGCACCGTAAGGCAGACGTCGAGCAGTACCGTAGTTGTCGTCTGAGAAGAGTAGGGTAATGTTGTCAGGAACTTGCAGACCCGCCGAGTACTGCTGTTGAACCTCCTTATACAGGGCCAAAACTTCTGTTACAATGTTAGACACTGCTTTGTAAGTTCACGATGATGGGGGAAGAGTCGTACGTGGCGGAGGGCTGTCTTTGCCATGAGTTTTCTCAATAATGCTTTTCTGTGTTTCAAGTACTTCCGTCAAAATCTGCAGAGGGCTGTCGCCCGCAATCGTCCTGTCACCTTCACCTCTCATGCCCATCGTGATGTAGCTTTCAAATGGTTTTGCTCTCTGCGCTCCTTCTTCGAGAAACCTTGTGATTTTCTCCTTGTTCGTTGTCCACGACCAGCTTCCATCAGGCTCGTTGTACGGAGTTGAAAACCATTCGTTCGCCGCCCTCTGCATAGGCTCGTGATGCGAAGTTGACACCACGATTCCGTACTTATCAGCAGTCGCCTGATTAAGAGCATCGTCCACGAAGAAGCTTTGACCTGGGTGTGGGTATCCAAACCACATTGCTGGCCACAAGAAGTTTGCCTACAAATTCACTCAAATTAGCTTACGAGGAAAGGGAAAAAAAAGACCAAGGCTAGCCATTGTGACCAAATCAAGATTTTGATGGCACGGACGGCACATAACTTTAGTCGCAGCAACAATTCGGAAACATTCTTGTAGAATTCGACATTGAATACCGGACCATACTTCTCATGCACCCAGCCTGCCAGTGCTGGTGCCTCATTATTGATGAACAAGCCTCGATACTTGACGCTTGGAGGTCCAGCTTGCGTTTTGCGATTGAGTGCATATATCGCAGGGCGATATCGAGGAGGTACATCAGACCAAAAGTACCAGCTATGTGTTGTCAGAGTACTCTTCTATTTCACAGAACCAGAAGCCTTGACTTACGGTGAGATTCCTATCTGTTCAGATAATGTGTAAGTCCCGTATATCGCGCCTCTTTTGTCGCTTCCAGCAATAAGCAGAGCCGAGGGACAATTTTCAAAGGGTTCTTCCACAATTGCAGTGGTAAAAGTCTCCCATTGGCCGCTCAGAGCTGGCGCATCGAGCTTGCCCTGTTTGGCGAGAGACTGGATGACCGGTGATCTCTCTAAGCTACCAATGATTATCACTCCATTGTAGGTGGCGGCGAGGTTCAGATCCTTCACAAGCGGATTAGGGTCATGACCTGTGACTTTGTGAAAGTCATTCGCCAAGGTCTGTGCAGCAATGCGAATGCCTTCGTAGTCGGATTCGTGAACATAAATCGGACAGCCTACGAGACAAAGGCTGTCCGGGCCAGGTTCAAAGCCGATGAATTGTGATTGAGCCATGACTGAGTCGATCATCCACGCAGCAAATGAGATTGTTTCAAGGTTTAGACACAGCAGCTCAGAAAATCAAGGATAATGAGAAGCAGGATTGAGGAGAGAAGGGGATGGTGTTCTCTTGACGCGCACAACCCTGCTTCCATCAGACTTGATGCAGTTTTGAACCACAATTTTGGACAATATCTCAGATAGAAACACTGCCACAAAGGTAATCTGTGAGACAAGTGAAGGAGAGATGATGTAATCGCCAATTGAAGCCTCAATTCAGATGTGATTTAGGCTATTGATGCAACCTCGTGGTTCTGGGACGAACCGAAGTAGGCGTCGTGGATGGAATAAATATGCCACCAATCCGGGAGCAGGCCGCTGCATAGCTTTATTAAAAGCGCATGGCCACCCCCACTCTGGGGAAAAAATGGATTGAGGAAGCTGGGCCACCTGGGGTAACAATGCAAAAGGCGGGTAGCGATGTTGGTGTTGCGGGGTTCTTACGTGAATAATGGATGAAGAGTTATTCCCGAGTCCAGTAGAATCGATATGGTGTGATGAGCTGGGATGTCCAAGGCTGGGGCGCTGGATGAAATGGGTCCTCCGGATCGGCTTTTGAATCTGGCCAAGTCAATCCCTCAAAGTCGGAATGGTTGTCACTCCGGCCATCTATGGGTATGATAGCAAAGTCTTGCAGGCTAATGTCACATGCTGAGTGAGTCAAAGCTGAACCGTTTTTGAGATTCTCTCATATGGCTCGTGGAAAATTGAGGAATCCTTTTTAGTCGTACCGTAGAACCTTTTGAAGCGCCCCAATCAACTCAGCTCGTCGGTCGACACGCTTGCATCCATTACTGTTTTTGGATTTCTAAAATGGGTGGGGTCTTTGGACGGGCTGACATCCGGATGTTTGGCCGGACCAATAAGCAGAAGGGTCCATCGCTTATGAGTTGCGAGTTCAAACAGGTCAATCTTCCCCCTCCCTACACGCACATATGAAGGGGCTAACCGAAGAAAACTTGACCTCCGTGCCGCGGCTGTAAGTCATTAGAGGAAAGGCGGCAACAAAAAAATGATCGACGTCTTGCAGAACGTGGCTGACTAGGGTTCCCCGTTGTGAATCCCCCCATGAACTCCAAGCGACCGGAGGTACTTGACCAACATGTACTCCTGTTCTGCAGCGCCACCGAACTTTCCTCCACCAGGACCAGTCGATATCTTGCGGCTGAAGTATCATGCAATAGTCTACGGGCTATTTCACAAGCCTTGCAAGGTGTCAGATGCCAGAACTCATGACAGGGAGGATCGTTCTTGACGCTGGTTGGTCAGACTCGGAATGCCAAACCGCACAACCCGCTTAATGATGCTTTGTGGTAATTTCTCTCCTGAAATCACAACTACACGCCACACTAGTCTACTAAAGCCACTGTATTCGTACAAGCGGGGTTGTGACAACTTGCGCCTACACCTAGTATTGATAAAGAGCCGATATATTTATCTTTGGTCTGGAAACACAGGCTTTTCCCCCCAATTCATGAGTATCTTTGCATCTGTGTCCGTGCATACCCTCGATCTTTTCTTCCTCTGTCTTTGACAAAAACTCCGAATTCCAAGATGAAGGACGGCGTGGAGGTAGACCACATTGGTCATTCTACACCCAAACATGAGGTTGGAACACTGAATCAACAAATGTCGAATGTTGGTGATGAGGCAGCCAAGTTCCTCAAGCAGCATCAGGTAGATGGTGAAGTTAGATTTACTGCTGAGGAAGAAAAAAAGGTGCTTCGAAAGATCGACTCGAGAATTCTGCCTATTCTCCCCCTGGCCTATTTCTTCCAGCAGCTGGATAAATCTACCCTCAGCTACGCTTCGGTTTTCAACATCACTGAGGATGCACACCTTGTTGGGAAACAATTCTCCTGGTTAGGGTCTATTCTGTACTTGGCTCAACTAGTGGCGCAGCCTCTTGCGGCTTTGACGCTTGTGAAACTGCCAACAGGAAAGGTCATCTCTGGAGCAGTCTTCTTATGGGGCTCTAGTCTTTGCATCATGGCTGCCTGCACGAACTTCCCCAGCCTGTTGGGCCTGAGATTCGTGCTTGGCGTATTTGAGTCCATCATCGGTAAGTTGAAGCGGAGTGAGCATATTTGCCGTTAAGAGTCAGCAGATCTAACGCACAGCAGCTCCATCGTGCATTGCAGTTACACAGATGTGGTGGAGACGAGGTGAGCAGACTCTGCGGACCTCGTACTGGAGTGCGATGAATGGGGTGACATTCATTGTAAGTTTATGCAAAAAGCCTGCCACAATAAAAACTGAAACACTATTTTTATTATTAACGAAAATCAGGTCGGTAGCCTTTTCACTTATGGCTTGGGCCATATCAAGAGTAGTGTATTGTTCTCTTACCAAGTACGACTTTACCTCGTCAGGTACTTACCAGAAAATCTTTTCTTATCATTAACAAACATGAACAGATTATCTTTTTGTTTTGTGGTCTTCTCACGGTAGCGTACTCTGTTGTTGCTTTTTGGTTTATGCCTGATTCTCCCATGGAAGCAAAATTTCTCAACGACCGGGAGAAGATAATATCCATCGAGCGACTGCGTGCGAACCAAATGGGGATCTTCTCGCGAACGTGGCGATGGGATCACTTCAAAGAATGTCTCATCGATCTCAAAACTTGGCTATGGTTCTTCATCGTGATGGCGATATCGTAAGCCGAATCACTCTGTACACGCTAGTTCTGGCATTTCGGCAGACAGGCTGACTCAAAGAAGCATTCCGAGCGGTGGCATTGGCACTTTTGGCGCCCTGATCATCAAAAGCTTCGGATATAACGCCTTTCAAACAATACTCTTCAACATCCCCTTTGGTGCCATCCAATTCCTATCTATTGTTGGATCTGGCTGGCTTGCCACGAAACTGGGTCGCAAGGGGCCGGTCATTGGGCTGCTCTGTCTCACGCCAATTGCAGGCTGCGTCACATTGCTTTCTGTACCACACACTCCCAAAAATAGATCCATTCTTCTAGCTGGCTACTACATTGTAAGGATCAAAACACCACAACTTCCTCACTTTGCCGAACGTAACTAATTCATCCTGTCGTGTTCAAGATATCCGTATATCCGGCTATTACACCTCTCATCTTTGCCTGGGAGAGTCAAAATACGGCTGGGGACACCAAGAGAAAATGCACGACGGCAGTCGTGTTCGTAGGTCTCTGTACTGGTAATGTAAGTTGAGCAGCCCCCAGACATCCTTCTTTTTTTGACGATTTAACCATGTTCCAGGTTATTGGACCCTTGCTCTACGACCAAGGACAGGCACCACTATACCGCACAGGTCTCATTGCCAATCTTTGCATGTTTGTCCTGGTAGCTATTCTTAGCGGTGTCATAACGCTATACTTGATGCTTCTGAACAGACATCATGCCAAAAAGCGAGAGGCCTTGGGAAAATCAGCAAATGTGATTGATCTTTCCATGATTCGGACTCCTGCAATGGATACAAATGAGGCTATGGATTCCAATGTCAACGCGACCGAATCTGCCTTCCAAGATCTGACTGATATTCAGAATGAAGATTTTGTGTTTGTTCTCTAGAAGGCCGTTTGTGTTACTAGTCGAGAGATGGTAGCAGTTCTCAGTCTAATGAGCTCGGGTTTAAGAAGCTAAAACATATTTGCAAGCAACTGTATGAGGAATTAACGAGGAACAACCCGGCTACTCATAAAAACAGTGAGAAGAAGATTGTTTCGTGGTTTAAGTAAAGTAGTTTGGGTTTCATCCCCTAGTTAGCAAACCTCGTTGTGTTCGCCTACATCTGTGCTCCATAGCTCTTGCAGCTTACACTACGCACGATCAGTAATTTTATTGGAGACTTCCTGATCCCATAGGCTCCCAGCTATGGGAGTAAATAAACATATGGCCAACTCAGTGTCACCATGAATCCTTATACACCCGCCTTTGTTCCAGGGCATGTGTGGCCGTGTTCATCCAGAACTTAACTACAACAGCATTCATTGATGATTGTCCACTTTACCTCGTTAAATAGCCAAACTTGCGACCTCTTCTTGTTCAAGTTTGAGCGTGCTATGCCCTTGGTAAAGACTCGGTTTATTTTTTTCATGATTGAGAGTATGCCATTAGTAGATTATAATAACATGCACAATAACAAGTGTCCTGAGAGGCTCTTATATCATAACGCAACTAACTTCGAGCACTTCTACCGCATTGAAGACCCGAAGAGATCTTTTCAATTATTCACGATAGTAGAAATTAAGTATGCTATGGCAGCACATGGCAGCACATATTCTACTAAATTGTGGGACTTGAGTTTAGAGTATGCGCATAGTTTTAAATATAAGAATATAGCTTGACTAATAACCATAAGTGACTTATCCACAGGTCATATATTGTCTTTGGCTCTGTCAAACGTGGCATCAACTATCAGCCAACAAACCACTGCATGATCTGCCACCGAAAAGAAAAATTGCTGTCCTGGTCTTGTATTATGCCGAAGATAATATATGGCAGATCATCATTATGCAGCATATAGTTCATACGCAAAGGCGTGGTAACCTTCAGCTGATGGCACCTGTAGCGTCAACTTGTTGTTGGCGGCCGTAACAGTCGAAGCGCCGAGGTTTGTGATGCTGTCATACTTGGCAAAATGATTGTACTGTCCCTTGAACTGATATTTTTAAAGCTTAATCGACCCAGATGAGGGCAAGCCAGCGGAGGATAGGTTGTCAACTTCAAAGGACCAAGTGCCATTGACGGCTCTCGCGCCTGCAAGCAATTTGACGCGGCCAGCATCAACCGTGGCAAAGACGTCGCCCAGGATGTCAGCTGTGGGATATGTCCATACGCGTCGGCCAGTCATTCCAGCATAGTACTTGTACACCTGCCACTCAGCGGCAGGCCAGTAACCTCCGGCTGTTTTATCGTACAAAGAAGTACCAGCGTTTGGCTTGCCGAGCAAATTGGCCAAGAAATCATTGAGAGCGTCCCTTTGCCAGTTTCCGCGCAATCCCCATGCATTGATGCGCTCCAACTGTGCAATGTACCATGCTGCGCCACAAGGATACTGCTCATTGTATCCACCGTACTCATTGATGTTGATCTCGTTGGCTGGCAAGCCGTGCTGGCCACGAAGGGCGGCAAGATTGGCGTTGCCTTGAATCATGTTCAGGCCTGGTTCGATATGCCATACGTACTGGTCGGGAATGGAATTATTATTATTCTTTGCAACGAAGGCAGCCCAATTTGTCCACCAGCTGTTGGTAGCACTTGGAGCTTGTGTCAGACTTGTCCCTAGGATTTTAATATTATTCATCTCTTTCCTATAGAAATGTTAGTTTTCTTTTGTTGTACAAGGAATTGCAAACAGGCCGAAGTTCGAAGGGGTGACATTGTATTTGTACTCACTTTAGGCGATGATAAGCTCGGCCCCAGAGATCTAGCCATTGTTGCTGCTTGTTCTGAAAGCCGCCAATGCCTTCAGGCTCATTCCAAATTTCTGTCATCAGACCAGTACTGGGGCCAGCACCCGCAGCCTTCCAGTCCGCGATCAGTTGAGTCAGGAAAGCATCAAACTTGGTCCAATTTCCGTTATCTCCTGGAAGGTCTGCCGTATTGACACCATACAAATTGTGGAGTGGCATGGTAAACACGCCACCATACTTGCGGGTCAGCTTGTAGTCGGAGATTGATAGGCCAAAGTTTGCCTGTATGGATCACTAGAGTAAGCATGGTTCTTTTTGATCTTCTCTCTGGAAAACGTAAATGCTCAAGGGCCTTTGAGGCTCCTTGTAGCTTTTTCACCGTCGAACTCACCTTGTAGGCAGAGAAAGATTTTGTCCATCCGCCTCCACCATCAACACCAGCCCCACTGGACCGACACTGCTGGAACTTGATGTCGGTGAAGAAGTGACTGGGAATTTGATCTGGATTGGCAGGTATACCATTGATGAATCCAGCAGCAAGATGGCGAGGTGGGCCTGTGTTGTTGCTGAGATTGATGTGGGCAGTTCCAGATACTGTAGTAGCCCTTGCCTCGAGAGGCGAAGCCAAGGCCAGCACTGGCGCAGTGGCAAAGAGAATAGCGGTTTTCATCTTCCGAAGAGGTGAGAATCACGGTTTTTGAATGATATGTTGAATAATGTTTACGTCCTGGAGCCGATATGAACTCCTTTATATAGATGCTCAGACATGTTGAAGGCCGGCTCTTTTCCTTGTGTCTTAGTCGCCAACATGTGTTTGAATAAGTCAGTTCATGCGTCTTAAGATGGCGGTCTCCTCAATTAGGTTAGAAGGATATGCTACTTTGGGCAAAGACTGTCACCCATGAGCGCTTTGCTCATTAACCGCCTTTTTGTTACCGCAAATAAGTCACCGGCAACTATTTCCACTGTGATTTCTGACGGCTAATGACAGTACATGCGATGGAAGTACCTCGAAAGATTCATTTCCCCCTAATTCCAAGTATCCCAGCCCACCCCGCATAACCCCAGATCTGCCAGTGGCATGTGTTGCGGGGTAATGTGTAATGCGTGTGCCGACGCCTTTGCTGTGAGGCTATTTGGTTAAAATGGCAACTGGTTCTGTTTAAGACGCAGCTTGCCATTGGTGCGCGTAAAGCTTCAGCTAGGCAAAATGAGGTTCTCGCACCCCCACGTTTGCAAGCATATCACATTTGGTGTCCGAACATATCATTTTTTGGAAGTCGATCATGACGACATGCTTGTGCAGAACCGATCTAAGTACCGGTTTGCCTCACTTTGCCTCTCAAAAGAACTTGTTCTTTCTTCCTCCACGGGAGCGCTTCTTCCAGATTCTCAGCTGACGAGACTCTGCTGCCCTGTTACTGTGGCGCCTAAGCAATTCAAACACGTCGAGCACGAAGATACACCGTAGTTGATACATCACATTTACGAGAACAAGCATATGCCCCCACGTCTAGAGTTCTTCGAGCGAGTGCCACCTGGTCAAAGAAACTCGAAGGCATCGAGCGCATATTCACGAAACGAATGAAACGGCCCGAGAATATGTCCAGAGTAACTATCCGTGTCACGTTCTAATATATCGCTTGTATCCGTGAGATGTGCTTGAAGTTGAGCGAATTCGATAATTCGTGCTTGAGCACCATAACGGCATCTTTTTAGGCCTCGGTGCCTCCCGCAATCGAACTCGTAATCACTCCTCATACCAAAGGGCTCTCTCGGGAAGACATCTATACAGAGTGAGCCAGCATTTTGTGGCAGCTGGGAATGTTGGGCTAGTTTCTCAAGTCTCATAACCTCGTTTAAGGAAGATGGGAACTGATGGGACAACAAGGATGCCCATGGTGTTGATGGGCTTAATCTTGGTCGCCAAGGTATTGGTCCGAAAAGCACAAATCGCTAAAAAGGAAAAGAAGAAAGATAGAGTAAGTCACCGTAAATTTTTCGCAGTCAGTATTTTATGAGAGCTCTGCCTCCAATACGGTACGATTCGTCAGAAGAACCTTGCTGTCAAAAACCAGGTTAATCGAGCATAGTTAGGGCGGCGGGACTTCATTAAGTATCTAAAGATAGCCCATTGCATTTTCTGTTGTATATGCTGCCTTTAGTCACATGTCTAAGTGGAAGACGACAGGTTGGAAGAGCTGATTGAAGGGTTACCCATCGTGATACATCTCGGATCTGCTGAGGGCTCCTTCGGAGGACTCGACGTAATGGCCTCGCCTTCGTCAGTGACGCTATAGCAACTTGACGGAGGCGTTGGACGATGCGAGGGGTTATGGCCGGTCGGATCGAGGATTGAAGCTATCGAGAGCCTGTTGAAGTCATTGATGATGCCCTCTAGTGGTCAGGGAGGCCTAAGGCCGAGGGGTCTCGTGACCACAGGGGTTAGGGCGCTGCTGGGGCTATAAAAAGGGTCACAATCGAGGGATTTCCCTTCAATGAAGCAGATAATAGAGTAAGTCATGAATGTCATCGAATTCGACCTCTTTTTCACTAATTCCGCTGTGTAAATTGCTCGTTGATCAAGGATCAAGAGTCCAACAATACCAGGATTCATATTTCCGCTTCACGGCGTGACTTAGCATTTGCAAGGAAAGAATGTAGTTTAAGGGCTGTCTTAGAGCGCTCACTCGTACTTCCAATGATTTCGTCGACCATATTCCATTTCATTTCAGTGAGAAAAGCCTATTAGCTTGCTGAGTTAATTCGCACCTTCCGAGAGCTCCCACTCCCTTTCATGCAAGTAGTATGTTCTTGCTCGGTCACTCGAGTCGATTCAGACGCAAGCCCCAGCCTTGGGGATCTCGTCATTTCAGGCACAATGAGACGTCTTTTTAGGTGACCAACCTCTCACATCAAGTTTCACACGGCGAAGTATGTTTTCGTATGATCGGTTCACGACAGTTTAAGGTGCATTCGCCACTGTAGTCTCGATGCAGAAAAAGCCAAATGCGCAGCTTGCTGTGCAATACCAGCATTTCAAGGCACCCGACTATCGCCCTACTGTGAAGCTTGTGCTTTTATTGCATATGTTAGGTACGAACGCTTCCGGTATCAGAATTTTATGTGCGTCGAGACGCAACCCCTCTTGTCGTACACTTCCGTATGTAGCACAGATCCATCTGAGGCTTCTCGTCATTCGCCCGTAACCTGCAGCCTCGTTGATTCATGTAGCTGAAAGTCCTAATGAGGGCTCCAATGTAACCAGAGTCCGATGAAAATGCTATCAATACTGGGTCGATGGGCATTTGCGTCGTGTCACCTCCACATCACCAGCAAGGTACGTCAGAGCCAAACCCATGTGAGAAGTGCGTCAGGATGAAATCGCAATGGGCTTGTCATTATTCCCAGTATCGGCCGTCTTCATAAAATATGAGTTACAATTTGGTGATCCGTTTTGTCTAGTAGATGCCTGAAGCGGTGTGGTGATAATTTGGTAGCATACACCGTTCGAGGCATACACTACCAAAGTTTATCACAGTCCTCCGGCAGGGCTTGATCCGGCATCACAGTCACCATGCAACCAAAAGATGAAGAAGACCAGAAAGACCCAAAGAACTCGAAAATAAATAATACGAGACATACAAATTAGCTTTGAAGCTGCTCCCGGACTTGGGGAATATTTCGTAATTCACTCAAAACGTACCCCGTCCCCGTACAACAAGGACATTTCGGTATTACAACATCCAGAAGCAGCAGCAGCAGCGTCATTGCTGTGTGAACCTACGCCAGATAGTGGCAATTGAGCCTCCTTACTGATTTGAAGCCGGAGGAGGTAACACAAAACCTTCAGTCCTACAGACGCATGGATCTCGGTCAAGTGCTGTTTAGTTCTTTGCATCCCTCTCTCAGTTTCGTTATCACGAAAACGACACCATTGGCCTTCTCAGAGTTTCACACAGCGATGATTGTGCTATGTGAACAAACTTTGCGAGAAAATCTGTTGATGTGTTTTAGCAAGCTTTTGATGCTGTATTCTCGATGAAGCTTTTTCGTGCTGTCTCTCCGGCAAGCATTGTTACCTTGCATTTTGCCACAATCTCGCTGGCCACGTAATAGCCATAGGAAGCACCTCGCTTGATGGTAAGAGCCGGTGACAGAACTCTCAATGAGTAGCACTGACTAGATGAACATGCTGCGGAGAGGGCTATAAGTAGCGATCTTTCCCCCACCGGTTTTCAGCTCTAAATATGGTTTCTCATCCGACAGAGAAGACGGCAGAGAAGAACAAGGCATCGTCAGCTTCTAATCCACGCTTTTATAATTTTTCGGACCAACAAATCCTGCCCGCCATGTCAGTCGAGTCTAACGCAGCAGGTGAATCGGTCATGGGCAAAGAGCCTTTAAACGAGAGCCTTGACTTCGATGGCGGTGTGCCTCCTCCAGGAACTGTCTATTTAGGCTACTTCCGCGAATTAAGAATCTGGGCGGTAAATGCTTCGTCGTGGCTAATGTCTAAAAAGATCAAATGGAATGTCAAAGGCGGTAGAGATCGTGTTCATGACGCTACAATGAACACGTACCACCACCTCGAGGGACAGCCGTAAGTGAGGTCATCGTCATCTTATAGGAACTATTATTGATCTTGCACAGAAACATCCAGGCCATCACCACCAAGAGAGCTATCGATATCAAAGTGATCTGCTGGGCGTAAGTGATTTTCTCCGAAGAAAAAGTGAGAATAGTGGATAACATTTGCGTTAGTGGCAGCCCGGGCGGAAATCCAGAAATCGTGGTTGACGGGCCCGGTACACAAACTATCTCTCCACGTAGACTGGGGTCGTACCGCATAGAAGCTCGTTAAGACTTTTAGGCCGCGGTAACTTACATTCTTAGCCCCAGTTTCCAATGATACGGTGATTGGCGACAATGCTGACCACATTGAGACAACCTGGGGCTGGCCAATCATCTAGAATATGCTACTATCTCTCTTGAGGTCTATCCGAACTCATTTGTCATATCTAGTTAGGCTTCATTTAAAAAATGTCAAGCGCTTGAGTTATGCCCAGAGAGCTCGCTTTGCGTACCATTCAGCGTTGCCCGCTTTGACGTATATGGGTGAGTCATGTTTGAGCTCGCGTGGCCTAAGAAGTGAGACAACGCTGTGTCGGAGTTTCTTTGGGAGTCGAGGCCACAGTTACATTACCGGTGTTGCGGTTTGGCTCCGTGAAAGCGCTGGGCGAGCCATTGATGATTGGAGATTGACTGGTAGGAGCGTGGCTTAGACTCTGGCTTGATGTTGCTGGCGGTTGACTGGGTGGCAAGCTATGCCTGCCATGTATAAGTAGTAGGCTGCTTTCTGCCCGAAGCATGTCTATGGTTGTTCCTGGCTTGCTAGAGTAGCGTTAGCTTATTGTTTCTCTTAAAACTTATACAACTTATACAAGGAGTATCTGGCTTACTCGAGGCATTGCCTAGAAATCATAGCAAGGGCTGGCTTAGTTGTCGAATCAAGCTGAACTTAGAAGATGCTCTTTATAAACAACAGCTCCTTAATAAGCGAGAGTCCTTGAGAAAGAGGCTGGAGCAGTGAGGAACAGAAAATAATGAGGGGAAGGGACAGTATAGCCAGAGAAAGGTTTCGTTCGTGGCTCGCCTTGGGGAGCAGTGGCAGGTTGGAAGCGTTGGCGCTCCCCCAAGGCGAGCAAAGAGAAGGAGTGTCGCATGATCTGTTAAGAATCCAGCGCTAAATAATGTCAAGAGTAAGGATTTCGTATTCTGATTTGTTGGAGAATAAGCGAAGTAGAAGGAGAAGCTTCAAAGCTGCGGTTGATGAGGAAGGAAGTGCGCGACTTGCAGATGATGAACAGTGTCGAACAGCTGGGGCAGCTGGACAGGCAGCAGGCCAGCTGCCCCAGCTATGTATGAATCATGCTTGCTCTCGAGGACGTTGGGAGTGGGATTCATTGCCATTGGGCAGGAGTAACAGTCTGCTTTTCTGGTTTCTCATTCTTGCTGGCGTTGATGAGAAGTCGACCTTGTAGATATTGCGGTGTAAGGTTACCGGGCTTGCATCTAGATGGTCGACGCCACGCAATGATGTTTTAACCCGTGCCTGACAAGCGGCGTGGCCCACTTATCCTTTTTCCACTGAGTGCACTTTACTTCCCTTTCTACTGGAGGCGGACAGTGTTATCGCATGATACCAACTGAGAGCTCTGTGCCCGACGAGCAACAAGCCAATTCGTGACTTAATTGGCGGAGTGCACGTTGTCGCAGACTTGGATCCAACCCGATTCTGCTGTTCGTTGTGAGCCCCGAAAAAAAAAAATAGTCAATTATGAATGAGAATCTAGCATCGGAGAAGCTCGTTCGGTCGTATAAGATTATCTATATTTCGTAATTAATATTAATGTCATATAATTGGTTTCCACCCCCCTCACACCAGTCTCGCCTGGGATCCATTGTTGTGGAGTGTGACAAGTGCGACTTCGTCCGCGTCCCTCACATCCACGTTGTAGCTTTTCCCATATGCAATATTTTGACCTTCCAAATCTAAATGACTGGTCCTATTTTTGTCATGCACGGCTGTCGCGCTATATCCCAGCTGAGGTTTGCCACCATCTGCGTTGTGTGGGCTCTTATTAGAGGCGTTGGACTTCCCATAACTGCGCCGCGCAGTTGAGCCCTTGAGGGAGGGAAACAGATGCACAAGAAACAGTCGCAGCGTCGGTAAACAGATGCAGCAAATGCCCACATCGACTTCAACGAGCGACCATATTGTTACATCAACATAGTCCCAAGTTGGGTTGAGGGAATCGGCACCGAACTCGACAACAGATTGGAGCCGCAGAATGCTCACGATTGTTACACTAGTTGATTGAACCCCGGAAATTAGCCACGCGCTTCACTGCTGAAATCTGAGTCGTTGTGAATGCAACTTACAAAGTGCCCAGGAAAAACATGATAGCGACGCTGACCTTCTTCTTCCAATGTAAATTGAGGCCTTTGAGTTGCCACAGGGGAATGGCAAGCATCCAGACGTCTAGCGCAATGCCGACGCCTGCATGAGAGTAAACAATCGCGTCCAGATTAAGGCATGTCCCTGTATGCTCTTGGTCCCATCTGGTCCAGAAGTAACTTATCGGCGCGCAGGCGAAGATTGCTGGAATCATGTAGCCAATGCCGTACGCTACCACCAGTGCAACACTAATCCAGAGGAGCCGACGCACCCCTTCGCCCGGGAAAATGCACAAGTAGAATACCAGTATTGACAGCTTTACCATGGCAATCTGAAGAAAGTATAGGAACTCTAAAACCCAGAAGAACTTGCCAAAATTGTAGAGCTTGTCAGTAGGTATTGTCCATGCGTCGTAGCCCATGTAGCCCACGCCATAATTGTTAATGACGGTGGATGGGACGCCAGTGATTATCGTAGCAAGGGCGAACCAGTCGTCCATGCTAATATGTCTCTTGACCAATATTTTGAACGCAAATCTTTGTATGATAAAGACGCCGGCGATAATGCCAAGGGTATTACAAACAGCAATGAATGTATCATGCCTATTTCGCACAGGTTCGTTACACCCTTTCGCCGTGAGACTCCTGATTTCTTTGCATAGGTCAGCCATACAATGAGTAGATATGACGAGGACCTCGCGAGCAGATGCATTGAATTGAACACGTACGTAGGGCTTGCTTCCTTGAGCATTCTTTCAGGACGCAACTGGTTATGTTTGAGAAGAGGCGCTGATCCGAGCATAAGCAGGCTTCGTCTGTCAGAGCGCATTTCGTCCCTCCCAATGCACCACCAAAGCAGGAAATCTAAACACGCGACGGTTACTAAACGAAAGATATTGGTCGTGAGGCAATATGGGTCGGATCGTACAGCGCAAGATGGCATATTCGGTATTACGTCTCTCAGCAGCGAATTCGTCGACTCACTTGCTACTGTTACGGCTGCGCAGACCGCGGCGACGTAGACGATGAGTCTCATGTTGACTGGTGAAGTCGGTGTGCTTTATTGTGCCGATGAAAGAGTTGAAAGAAAGTTCATATTGTACAAAGCTCAGGCAGGGGCCATCTCATAGCTGCTGACTGACCTGAGAAAACTCAGCAGACAGCGGACCTGACATATATGTAGGAACCAATATCACCACCCCTGAACGAACGAACCCCAACTTCTGGGACTTCATGTACAAGAGGCGTGGTGGCGTTTGCCATAACGTGCCACATCCCTCCCAGCCTGCGGTCGACAGGCCACAATCGCCCGCACGAGCAATGGGGCTTCCGAAAGGCCCGAACCCTTGATCACGATTGCCATCAGATTCCAGCTTCCAATAGTAGTCCGTTTGTCGAATCGATGATTCACCCGAGGCCGAGAGACATGACTGGAGAAATCCGAGACAAAGTTGACCCAAGTAGATCGTATCTCGGCTGCACATTCAACGAATCCTACTCGCATGTTACATCGCAAGAGATCGTGGGGACATGGTGCAATGGGAATAGCCGAATGCAGCCAACCACGTGCCTTTCGCATACAGCGGACCTCTTTGTGGCTTTTTGGAGTTGTCTCGCTCGATGTGTCGGCAGATATGGAAGCGTCTCGGCAAGGAAGTGATTCGAATGCCGCAAATGTAATAGTAGTCTGTATCCCTCTGAGTGTGCGAAGTCGACGACCAGGTCGCTGATTGGGTTATTGGCCAATTAAATTATACAAGAAATGCAGTACCTTAGCAGAAGTGTAAATATCCCTACAATAAATGTACTGCGATACTTGAGGCTACACATTGACCAGCAAATAGAGCGAGCTATAGGCGATGATTGCCTAAGTCGAGGTATCCCAGTCCTACTAAGCCAAAGTGGGGTCAGTGACATGGTTATCATTTTCTCACGCTCAAAGGGAGTAGTAGCAGGTCTTCTATCAATACTAAGGCATCTCGAAGCGACGTCGAAATCAGACAACATTTGCATCTTACACGGGGAATTGAATCGCCATCCAATCGCCGTGCAAGGCTTTTCCAGTTAGTCTGTCTCGATTTGGCTTGAATCGTCTCCACCCCGCCCGAAGATGGGGCGCATGCAATATCTGGAGCTTTATTATTCCTGAGGCGTTCTTAGCAGATTCTAGCGCTGCGACCCTGCTACTTGTCGTTCGCTCTGGCCAAGACACCAGACAATCCCTTGAAACTCGACCACTTTCCAGTACTGAACCCATAACAGTTCGCCGCGACAGCTGTCAGACTAGTCAATTGTTTCATATGCTAGCTGGGTTTTTTCAAGCCTCGGCGTTCAATTGGCCTAGCTGGTAGCTGGCTGCACTCTCCTTTCCAGCCCACCGGGACCCCGCCCTGCAGGGTTGTGAAGCTTTGGTAACTGACTGTTGCGCCTCAACATTGGCTTGGGCGCGACCTCCTCGGACGGGATGTGGGCAAAAACATCAACATAACGGGAAACCAGTATGACAGGAAACCTGAGTCGACCCGACTGTCCTTTCCTTACGTGTTTGACTGAAGTCAACAGCAAGGTAACCAATCACTGCCAATGCGCGATTGCTACCCGGTTAACGCTAAATCCCCGCCGTTATTATCTGGATGAGGCTTGTGCAGCGGTTGTGGCAGCAGGTGCCGATACTTGCCTCCCGATGGGAAGAGACAATTGTAGCTCTATCGAATCACCACAAGACCTCTTTCTGTTCATACATCCATCACAGCTCAATTTTGTAACAGCCCAAGCTCCTGATAAAGAGTTCTCCTTTCGGCATTTGGACCCCACGTGCACTCCATCTCAAACATCTCGAGTGTCTGTGCCCTCAAGCGTACCTGGATATAATGCATTGCTTAACGGCAACCCATGCCACAATCTCCTATAAGGCCTATCGAACAGAGTGGCACAGATGCGCAATAAAGAATCGCATTAAAGTTTGTCCCAGGCCCATGGAACCTGGATGATGGAGCGATCTATCTTCGTGTTCCCCGAACCGTAGCAGTGGCCTACGTTCCGCGAGTCATCGACCCTAGCCTAATGTGCCAGCTTAACCGAGAACATGGTCGGCCGTTTTGTGGATGCGTTTGTACCTATGCACAATGCTTACTGTATCTTTGATGTTCTATTTTTGACCTTGTGTGCTTTTATTCCTGCGGCGTGAAATGCTACCGATTGCATGTAAAACAGAGGTAAGGGAAGAGGGGCTGTATGTTCGGGTCTTTCATCCTTTGTTGCCTCGTAGCGTTTGTTGCGGGCTTAGAAAAAACGCACGGTTGACGATTACCCGATGGCAAGCTGGATTTTTGCGCATTCGGCAAGCTGCGATAGTCATGTTCACAAAAAATATCACACCCTTGCCCCGGTGTAGAGATTGCTGACAATCTGTTGGTTACGCCCAAATTGTTTGAAGCGCGCTTTACCTTATTTTGCTCTTTTATGGCTCGCTTAACGCGTCCAGCCGCTCTCAGTAGATGCAGAGTGATGTCCTTGCAACTGGGCAGTAGTAAAGGATCAGACTGACAATGCTTGTACTGATTTACCCTTTGCAGCTAATCCATTGTTTTCCCTTTTCATGAAGTAAAAGCAAGGACAAATGACACGAGAATGTCTTTAGTACACCAACAAAGGTTTCACGGTTCGCCAACCGACGAACAGTTAAGCAAGAATGAACCTCTTCTGAAAGATTATACGCGATAGAGCAAAGAAGCTTGTCGCACGGCATCATTGACTATTCTACTGGGACATGCTGTGAAATAAATTAACCAAAGTTGTGAAACTATATAAACAAATACTATCTACAACACTGGCAGGCACTATTCCTTGATATATCATAAGCCTTTTAGTAATCAGTCTATATTATCACAGCCGACATATTATAATTGGTCAACAACGCCGTTGATAGCCATTTTCGGGATTGGCATGCATCTATCGCGAAGGTTAACCGCTACCTAGAATAAGTTCAATGGTAGTTTCTGAAAGACACTTCTAGCATCGGATTAAGCGAGGTAGGCATGGCATATTTCCTTCACTTTTGCGGCACATCATTAACACGATGAGTTAGGACTATAAGAATTCGTAGCGGATTTCGTGCAGAGCGGCAAATAGGTGGCCACAGAAACATGGAATATTTACATTTTGATATTACCATCACCATGGAGAAAATACCGCCACAAGTCATTGAAGAGTTCGACGCTTTCGTGAAGTTTAATTGCCCGAAGTATATAGAGGGAGCTCGGGGAAAACATCATGCGACGTGGAAATACGACGAGGAGGGGCCACGGGACTCAGAGCCCAAAGACTTTATAACGGCACGTGAATATCTATTGGAGAAAGGCTTTTTAGTAGGTTTCAGTGGCGGACAGTGGACAGCAACCAAAGGCTCAGAGGGCGGATGACAGCACCCATAGGCTAAGAATACTTTTTGACACCGTGAGGGACGGCGGGAGGATTGAAACCAAAGAAGTCCCGCGCTTGAGGATGCAATCCCTAGATCAATATTCATACAGGATGCGACATTTCCTTTTCGCAGAATGATAACTTACTTGCTTTGTTCAATGCAGCCGTACATGAAGGCCGATGTTCTAATCGATCATTGTAAAATGGGGCACCCCAACCGGCTCTTTTACTGGGCTTAGAGATACTAAAACCTGTTGGGGTTTCTCGCAGACAGCCCTGCTCCTCTGAATGGAGATCTGAATTCCAAACTGTGCCCATTACAGGTTCATTCACCCTCCGACCTTAACCTTGCATGTAGCTTTGACCAATTTCCTGTAATTATCCATAACCAATAACAACATTTCACGTCAGAATAGATTGCGCCGATCGCACATGGGAGATCTGCCATTCCACCATAACTACTGCGACGTTTCCTGCCGCTGTTCCCGCCTTTTTGGAATGTTGTTCAAGTCAAAGTGGATCCGGTGTCCCATGTCCCTCTACTACCAAGGCGAGGTCCGGGGCGATCGCATTGTTTCCGTTGACAGCGCAGCGACTGGAATGCGTTGCTCCTCACAACGGCAAATTAGACGAGATGAAGTATATAATTTTAAAAAGCGTTGTGTGAAGAGCTCTTCATTGTCAAGCAGTTGAAAGGTTCATCGACCTTGTTTGCAGAATTCGCCTGGGCCTGTCGCCACGATTTACCCCATTCACTGCCTTTCACTAGTCGAACTCGATTAGGTCTTTTTAGTCTGTGTTAAAATTTCTGGTCGTTTCTTTCTGCATTTTTCTTCGGTATCTCGTTTCAATTCATCTTTCGCTCAAATTTCTCTGCAATGGTTCACGTCGGGAACCTGCTCAATCTGAGCCTCAACTTGGTGCAGGCGCGGGCCCAAGACGGCACGGTCGCCAGCAACAGCGCAGCGGTTTTGCAGGGATACAATAAGAGGGTGTCCCTTCTTATGCTACGAACCTGGAACGTCTGCACCATACTGTGAAGCGTGCCAGAAGTGTGATTGAAAAGCGTGACACTTCTATCCCTGTGCCTGAATCGGAACTGCACAGCATTTTGACCAAGATTGAGGATCTAGAAAGGCAGGTCAAAGCCCTGATGCAAGGTGGTGGTGATTCTTCAGCATCTGCCTCGTCCGCACCCAATGGTGGATCAAAAACTTTGAACGCTGCCAAGTATGACGCTAGCAATCAAGACTGCGATGCGGAGAATCTGATCTATGACCTTGGAGCGAGAGCTGTGGTGGATGCTGATGGGCAGGTGAGTGGACATCCCTTGTTGCGCCGAAATGCTAACTGTTCCATGGAATCGGCTGTCAAAGGTAAGAATAAGGGCAAGCCTGGCAAGTCCTCAGAGGAGGTTCCTAAGTCTGGCGCAACTGGAAGTGACGGTGAGTCGTCAGGGACGGGAAGTGATGAGGCGGACCCCGATGCTGCTTCAAATACTGGCCCCCCGCGCGCGCAAAAGCATGTATCGCCGTTCTCTGAGCCTCCCGTCAAAACTTCTCCCGCCGTCGCAGACATCAGTGAGAACACCTCTGAGGGCAAGCCCGCATCACCCAAAGCGGCTGGTTCCGTGGACAAAGCAGCTTCTCCTTCACGAATCTCGAACCAGAAGAATGTCGCGCCCGAACAAAAGCCATCCGACAGTTTATCGGCTGCGCCTGCCGACGACACGGTTGATGCAACTAAAGACGTTGTGTCTGATACTGTAGAGACTGTCGAGATCCAAACACTGCCGGTCAATGGCAAGTATATCACGACAACAATCACAAAGACCATGACACGCCGATCGACGGTGACGGTTGTACTTCAACATAGCTCAACGGGCGTTGCGCAGAACGTAAGTTCGAAACTCTTGTTCCGCATGTTCCCACAATAATTCTGACACCGATCAAGCAGGAGTACGTCGACTCGAGTGAGCCGATGACCGCAGAAGGCGCTGCGTTGCCCTCAAACACTGTCCCGTCTGTGCCGACCGTTGGCAGCTTCAAGAAGTACTCCAACAGCACCAGGATGGAGAAGTTTGCCAATGTCACGACGGAAAACAAGATTCTGGGCGACGACGATCAGAAGGCCTCTCAACGGCCTTCGAGCAAGAAAGTCTTCCACCCCAATGTGCACGTCAAACCAACCATCGATCTCCAGCAAAAGATTGCGAACCTGACCGCCGCCGAATCTGCCGCCAAGAAGTTTGTCAACCCAGACATTGAGACAAATAATGTGCAAGGGAAATTGCGAACGCTCATTGCCAGCGATGCCGTTTTGAAAAGCCACAAGGCAAGCAACCCTGCAAGCAGCACCTCCAACAGGGCTGCGCAGCCTACCGTCGTGGACAAGTTCGTAAACACCACTGCGACGGAGAAGTTCTTCAACAGCACTTCACAAGAGCAGCACGCCGTGTCCGCTGAGGAAAACGTCAATTCCACTGTCCCCAAGATCAAGATCATCAATGTCATCCCCATCCCAGCAAAGCAATCCGGTGGTTCATCCGTATGGACAGCTCACCCAACCGCCGCCGCCACATTCATCACCTCGAAGCCCAAGCCAGTGTCCAGCGTCGCAAGTCCCGCCAACGCGACTGCCAATGAACCCCTGAGCGGGTTCAAGACGATTCGCACGCCCCAGTAGAAGAGCTCTACGAACGCTGAGCATGGCGATAAACACCATTAGTGAAGTCGCGCTTCCAATTTGGACGACTTGACAGATTGACTCGATGATGCTTGACGAACTTCCATAGAATACGAATTTTCCTAATGTTTTTGCGGTTTACTGGCGTTTCTGGATTGAGATTTTTGCAGGGTTTTTAATGATAATGAAAGAAATGGGCGGGCAAGGGAGTAGTATGACAGGTCAGCACACGATCCGGCAAAATAGATTGTAATAAACACGTTCGATTCCTCATGTTGATTTCATTTCCCGCAAAGTGTACCGTGCGCCGATATAACGTAACGAGTGCCTTGTAACATTGCCGTCTCTCATTCTCAATCAGGCGGAAGTATCAACAAATGCCGAACCCCCCTCTCAGGGTCCAAGCAACCTTCAACGTTCTTGCGCCGCCAGATCTCCCTCAACCCAAAGATAAGGTGAGCAAATCATCGCGCAGCCGCTCGGAGGGCCCGAGAAAGGCAGAGATACCCACTTTTGTGCACTGGAAAGCTGGAGATGGAATCGCAGCGTGGCCGGGTCCGATCTCGTCGTGTGGCCGGAATCATTCCGGCCAATAGGCCCACAGATAGTGCAGATTGGGGCCGGGCAGAGTCGGCACGAAGTGGGGCCCTCGACTTTCTTCCTCCTTGATTCTGTCTGTTTTCTCTTATCTTTTCTGCGTTTTCTCGTGGAGGGGAGGCGAAGGAGGGAGGGGCCAGACCGGGTCGATGATGGGGTCGTGACTGAACCACTGTTTGGATCCCTTATTCCATGACACACGAGAACCAGTCCTGGCGCGAGCATTGTCAAGCATGACCACTCTACCCCGGATTCCAGACAAACACGACGACCGACCAGATAGAATCTGCTTTGCTCTCCAAGAAACGACTATAAGAATGATAGCAACTCTCCACTTTGCACGGCGTGCTTCGCGGCTGGAGACTTGATCTTGATGTTCGGCCCCGTCGCCGGGCTGCAACCCGGAGTATCATGGGTTGTTGTCGTTGCGCACCGCTCACCTTGAGGGTCCTTTTCGCGCGGCGACCCGGTCATGATATCTATCGAAACCGCATTTCTCTTACGTGGCGGTTCCAAAGGGATGCTCGAGATTCTTCCAATTACGAGCCAGACGGAGGGTCTCGCGCTCCGATGTTGCTGCGCATCGTGACCAAATCCCCGCTCATGAGGCCGGAATGCATTCCGGCCACAGAAGTACTTAGGCGGCGGCGCGAGCCCGGATGGTTGAGGAGAATTTTTGAACTCTTTAGACAATCTACTCCAAAGACTCTAATCAAGCCTTTGAGATACCCTGTGCACTTTTTTTTGTTTAAAAAAATTGGGAAAAGAAAATAAATCGTTTTTCTTATCCCGTATACCCTTCCCACTTATACCACTTACACCTCGCACTTACACGCACAACCTCAACACCACTCCCAACGTCAATCTCCAACAAAAACACACATCACATCCCACAATGGGTTCCCTAGGCTCCGTCAACACCTTCAAGATTCTTGAAGATGCTCGTCCTGAGGACAAGTCCCTTCCTGCCTTCATGGTGTCTACCACGCGAGGCTTCCTCCCTCGCATGGACCCTGTCGTCACACTACCCAAGGAGTTTGAAGCCCTCGAGTCTCTCCTTCAGCGCATGCCTGTTAAGACTTTGTCAGGGGAGCCTGACTTGCTCGCTCATAACAAGTTGGGCGATGTTGTCGACAACGAGTTCCCCGATCTCACAGATGAGATGGACAAGTACAAGGACGACTTGCCCATGATGAATGCCCTGTACCGTGACTACTCTTTCTTGGCCTCCGCTTACTTGCTTGAGCCTTGCCATGAGCGCTTCCTCCGGGGTGAGGAGTATGGTTTGGGAAGACAGGTTCTTCCTAGAAACATTGCACGCCCCATTGCCCGATGCGCAGAGATGTAAGTTTCCCAATCTGCCTAGAGTCCTCACAACGTCGCAACCCAACTGAACATATACTGATGTCTCGTATGTACTAGTGCCGGATTCCTGCCCTTCATGGAGTACGCCGGCTCATATGCCTTGTACAACTACCGCCTCGAACACCCATCTCGTGGCTTGGAGTATGACAACCTCCGTCTTATTCGTGCTTTCGAGCACGGTCTCGACCCAACCTCATCCGAGGCTGGTTTCGTTCTCGTCCACATTGACATGGTTAGGAACTCTGGTCCCCTGGTCGCTGGCACTGTCAAGTGTCTCGACGTTGGCTCCAAGATCTCTACACCTCTTGGCACTGCCCAAGAGCGCGCCACCTTCAACGATGGTCTTTCCGACATTCTCGGCGCCATGAAGAAGATCAACGCCGTCATGGAAACCATGTGGGGCAAGTCTCGTCTTACTGAATACACCAGCTTCCGTACCTTCATCTTCGGCATCACCTCGCAAAGCATGTTCCCCAACGGCGTCGTCTATGAGGGCCTCAACGACGACGAGCCCATGTCCTTCCGTGGCGAGAGCGGTGCCAACGACTCCATGGTCCCTCTTATGGACAACTTCCTCCAGGTTCCCATGCCCAACACCCCTCTTACAGAGATCCTCAAGGATTTCCGCAAGTACAGACCTAGCAACCACAAGGACTTCCTCCTCCACGTCAAGGAGGTCTCCGAGTCCAACAACCTGCGAGCCTTTGCTCTTGCCCGGCAGGCTAAGCCTACCACTGACGAAGAAAAGGACCTTGTCCGCGAGTCTCGCAGCCTCTGGCTCCAGATCTTCGACCAGGTTCGTGACTTCCGCTGGCGACACTGGTGCTTCGCCCGTGAGTATATCCTCAAGCGAACCTCCCACCCCACTGCAACTGGAGGCAGCCCCATCGTCACCTGGTTGCCCAACCAGCTGGAGGCTGTCCTAGCTGAGATGGTCAACATCAATGATATCTCCCACAAGGATGATGCACGCGGTCTTGGCAAGACTTGCGAGACAGTGATGGACGGAGCTTTGCGGCAGAGGGACACTCTGCGGAAGGAGGTGGACAAGTACTGCGCTGAGCGTGGTGTTTCACGGAATTAGGAGCCTGTGATGGTCTTTTGTGTATCTTAGTCATTGCGGGATTGTAAAAGTTAGAATGCTTATTTTGACATCATATTCACTATCCTCTCCTTTCTATGTGCTCCATGACTGTTGTGGAGTTCCGAGACTATTTTTTCTTGTGTAGCTCTTGCGTACTACAATCTTATTTAGAGCCATTCTTAGCACGTTTCCTTATTTCATCCTTCAGAATAATGGCCCCCAGTCTGAGCCTTGCAAAAGCGTAGATTTCTAGGACTGTCTTGTGGGTCCTATCTTACTGCTTGTTTGGTGCTGCGGTCGATTCTGGGGCTACATATCTGATCCGAGCCTGGGAGGAGTTCCCAGTGACAGTCTCACCAACAAGGGTTTCACGGCTCGCTACCTATCCTATCCCAGATTCCTCTGGCTTTTCACCGAGATTTTCATTTGTTCACTTATTGAGAGGTCAAGTCTTGAACGGATTAATGGGATTGATAAGCTACCCTGCTATTTACATTGCTTGATATTGGCAGTACCAGCGGATTCCCAGTTGCTCTAATTTCCCTAGCATCCAGTTGACAAAAGTCATCTGCGCCTGGAATTCCCGTACTGGATGCTGCGATGAAATAAGAGGTAACTATCCTCTCTGTCCCTCAATGATTATTCGGGAGCTTACTCCGCCTTTTCTTTCTCTTTCTCGAGAGTCAGACGAATAGGGGGGTGATAGATGTTCAAGTTCAACGGAGTGTAAAGGGGATCCTTGTTGGCCCTTTCCTCCTTGGCTCGCAAGACACCCACAGAGTACATATTCTCTCTGGCAGGTGGATAAATGTCAGGTGAGTTGCTGCGCGTGGTCTACCTTAATTAGCATGTTGGACTTCTTTTATGTTTGTCCAAGAAAGAGATGAAAGACTACCTCGACAGGAGCCGCTGCAGCAACGGCAATAATAGCCACAAGGAAGACAGCCTTGAAACCCATAGCAAAAATTCGATAGCAGAGTAGTTTCCCAGATAGTACTCTCCTACAGAGGATGTTAGGTGCGTTCCTTTGTGGATGCGAAGACTCACCTTTATAATGGCATCAACCCGTACCTATCGCTCTTCGTTAGCATCAAACATCGCCCGGTCTGTGAGAGTTTGCAGAACATCAACAAGCTACCCAAAAGAAAGTCATTGCGAGCCCGCATGAGCCAGTCAGCCGGAATTTACCTCTTTCGCACAACAGCCGGCACGCCGTCCCGACGCGATTACACTATCTCAAATCGATCTCGAATGAGAGTTGACAGATGACAGATGACCCCAGCCCACTAGCGCGGCATAAGAACTATTTCGCGAGACGATAGTGGGCAAACTTGTGATTTGACAATGGGGTGAATGGCGTTAGCATGTAAGCGAGCTCGTGGTCGTAAGACCGTAAGCGGCTCTGCATATCATCGGCCCCCTCCTTCGTAAAATGTCTTAGTTGGCACACAGTCCCACTTTGAAAAGAGGAAGGTAAGTGTAAATAAAAGTGTAACTCGTCGCTCTGTGGGATCTTTGTCCAGTTTTACTCGACTTCATTTGTCAGTGGAGGCAAGGTAGCCGCTTAAGTCGGATGTGCCTGCTGCTTACTCTAGAGAGGGGTAACAATAGCTTGAGAAATTCGCTGCATCTATCAACTCCGTCTCTCATTCTTCCGGAGTAACAATCCCTAATTCTCATCTTTCTAACATTTACTTCAGATAGCTTCAAAGTATTCTCAGTCAGCGGCTAGGTATACCCAGTTACCTAACGAAGACAAAATATCTTTTCAAGGAAAGAATAACAGTCTTAAGCTTAACATTCAGCGGGCCACATACTCAATACGACGGAAACTTCGCCTATCGGTCATTCTCAACATCATAACATCCGTGGTTTTGCTCATGCTAGGTGTTATTCGGATTTATGATCGGAGTCAGCTCAATCGCGACCTGCGAATAAGTCCATCGTACAGTTCGTCTTAATTTCTTTAAGCCTAGAAAATTACTACCCGCTAATGAAATATTCCAGGCCCCATACACGACCTGGTTGATCTTGAGCCCAGCGTCAAGAAGATCAATGGCACATTGTTTCCCAGCAAGTCACCATCACTCGCTCGTCAATTACCGAACCCAAGCTCTGATGAGCTCTGGGAAGAGTGGGAACTCACACGAGTTTTTCCGATCACGAGAGACCAAGTGATAAAAATGGGCAAGGACCCAACATTCACAGTTAAATTAGAAGACGAAGTCTGGGGCCTGGGTGACGACGCATACGCCGGTATCTTCGACGTGTACCACCAGCTTCATTGCTTAAATTCGTTGCGACGGATTGCCTACGGATCGTATTACAATGCATCGACAGTGAATCCGAAAGCGGCTAGGCTGCCGGAGATACATTTGAACCACTGCGTGGATATTCTGATGCAAGCATTGCAGTGTAGCGGTAATGTAAATCTCATTACATTGGATTGGGTCGAAACTCAAACGTACCCCTCCCCAGATATGTAAGTTCCAGTGCATTGGTGGGATGCGATCGCTCAATTGGCTAATATGTGCCAGGTCTGTCAACAGGCAGTGCATTAATTTTGATCGATTGACGGAATGGCGGAAGGACAACACCATCGACATGGAGAAATATGTCGAAGTCATGAAGCCTGAAGGTGTGAGAGAGCGTCCTATGGCAGACCAGTTTTATGCCTATCATGGCCAGGAAAATCCGAATCATATTGACGGTGCCAATCCTGATGAAGATTTCAATGTCTGAAATCATGTAGACATTAGAACAGCATAGTAGCAAGATTTTGTGTAAAATGTACCCTTCTTACATCATGAACCTGTACATATTTCCCCCTCCATGAATGTACTAGACTCATACAAAACGCCCAGTTCACTCGCTCCTTCTCCACTAACCAATCATTCACCCTCCAAATTCATCATTGTTCTTCCTCACTCACTATTTCTCTCCGTCGCTCGTGGTTCTTGAATAGAACAAGTAGTCCCAGATCGTAGCATATTTTTAACGATCCCGCACATAGAAAACTGACCCAGAACACACCATGACTCGCCAATACACCTGTCATGAGTGGCCCCAAGCTCTGAGCAGTAGTCTTGACAACGTTGACCAAACCCAAGATAGCTGTACGCTCCTCTGGTAACAGTATAGCAGCCAGGAATGCCGATCGCGGCGCGACGTCCATTGACTGTGTGCAAGCTCGCAGAACAAGGAGGACGAGAGAGGGGTATACTGATGACGGAAGAGGTATCAGTGCCAGAAACACTGACGAGGGTAGATGCGTGAACACCATTGTCTAATCAAGTCAGCTATCCAAAATATTAAATGCACTACAGAAATAAACACAAACCTTGATGTTACCGAGACGTTTGGAGATGGAGGAAGCAACAAGCACTGAAGCCGCTGAGATGATGGATGTAGTGAAGAATATGGAGCCAAGCCGCCCCTCTTCGATGTTGAAGCGAGAGCGGAAATAGAACGTGATCCAGGATCTTTTTCACGAACGGTCAGCAGGCTTGAACATTGAGATTGAGCAAGTGTGAGAATACTCACAATGGCGTCAGGCCAGAGGCAAAAGAGTCTAGGCCGAACAACAGACACAGCGACACCGCTACTGCTCGACTATCGACACTTATATCCGGGAACAACGCACGCCAGCGCCTCGTTTGTTGCGCTTGCGCTTCTGCGCCATCGCTGTTCAGGAGTGGTTGCGTCTGACTGTTGCGCTGAGTTCTTTTGCGGCGCCGCTTCCACAGTACTTGATAGTCCCATTGTCAAAAGCAACTTGGCGATTCCCAGGGCAGTATATCCCACGAATACTGCCCTGTATGCATCGCCTAAATCCCAGCCGATCTTCACCAACCAATGAGTCGCCCATCCGCAGCTGATCATGCCGAATGCTGCTCCTGCTGTTCCAAGAAGGCTGTACCAAGCGTATACATCACTACGACTTGCCGGGTCCGTCAAATGTGCGACAACGCTCTCCTCCACAGCTCGAAATGGTCCAATTTCGTTTCCGCTCGGTGAAATGACGCCGAATATGGCAGCTACAAGTAACAGCCAGTAATCACTGAATAATGCGAACACGGCGCCGCTAAGGGACATCAGGATTGCTCCAAGGGCGAGGATGTTCTTGCGTCCGAGCTTGTCGGCCGTGAGAGTGAGGATGAAGCTGATGGGGATGTCACCAACGAGAGTGAGTGTCATGAACAGCCCGGATTGGGCGCGCGAATGTCCCAGGGACTGAAGGTGGGAAACGAGGATAAGCGTCGTGGCGCCATAAGCGAAGAGTCGTGTAAACCGTTGAATGAGTAGAAGCTTAATGTCGAGTGAGGAGCGCGAGATTGTAAGAAGTCCCACGTGGTGGAAGATGGTGACGATGGCTGACGCCGGTGGTTCTGGTTCAGACATGGTGGGTGAATCTCACGAAGAACGAAATCGCGTCAATTGAATTGATTGGAAAAGCCAAGAAAAAGTTTGTCCTATTTGTTTTGGCGTTGATTGATTGTATAGAAGTGGGTTTGTATAACTTCACGCTCGGCGGTAAAGCACAATTCCGAGATATTTCCGCACAGTACAACATGATCGCCACTTACCTAGAATTCTTCCCTGAAATGACACCCGACCTCTTCGTGAAATATATGATGTGATACAGCATACGATTTCATATTCAGCAAAGTTACTGTTCGATTATTGGAAGTCAACAGTAGGTGATTCTGCTGCCCGCCATGACGGATGTAGTAGAGAAGGGTCTGCTGGCTATACAATACAGCGTGGACTCAACTTCATTTATAGTGACTCGAAGAGTATGATCAAGCCACTGCGCTATTATGCGTCATATCAAAAGCCCTAGAAAAGGAAGGCTATTGGCCTCTTTCAAGTATTGCACCTTAAAAAGGATCGAGCTACACCGTCAGAATGAGACCATCTTCGCGAACAAGTAGTGGTTGTAACCGCCTTCCATGGTCCATATGGCTGCTGGCAGTATCAGGTCATTATGAAGTGTATTTTGTATGCAGCACTAGCTATTGCTCATACGCCACAAACGCCTCAATTCCATTTCTTTCGAGTGTTTCACATTTATTGCCTCCCTAAAAACTGCTGTCGAAAATATTACTGGATGCCGCACACTTCTGAGGCCTCTCGGCAGCGAGGGATCAAAGGTCTTCAGCCTCAAGAAACAGGGTGGGCGCCAAAACACAACAACTGATGGTGCCGCGAACGTCAGTAAGGCTGTACATCTCAGATATGCTCTTCAATTATATAGATTAAAGAGGAGGGCTCGAATTGAGGAATTTTATTCTTCTCGTCTTCGTTATTCAACTTCGTGTATCAAAAGTCGAATCGATCTCTGCGTCCATCGCGTCTTGTACGTCACATCTGCCTGCCTCTATGGGAAATGAGGCTGAATTAATATTATCTCCAATACCACTTTTCTCTGCTGGGCATCATACTACAACTTCCGGCACAGGTCTTTTACCAATGCATCGTTTTAGCTTCGGCATCATCGGAGGCGGTTGGTACGGCTGCCATATCGCTGCATCGCTGCGTGCCCTCGGCTTTGATGTCAAATTATTCGAGCAACATGACCGATTGCTTCACGAAGCCTCAGGTAACAACCAGTTTCGTCTACATATGGGCTTCCACTACGCTCGAAACAGCGACACGCGAATCCAGTCCCGCGATGGTTTTTTGCGGTTCCTCGAGCGATATCCAGGATTAAGTCGCAGTATTCCTTGCAACGTTTACGCCGTCGCCTCGAAAGAGTCATTGATGGATTACAAAACGTATCGCGCAGTGATGGCCTCCAGCGGCTTCACCTTCGTGGAGGCCGGATCGCCAGAAATCGAGGTTGCTAATGTTACTGGCGTCGTGTGTACGGCTGAGCGTGTACTTCTGCTCGCCAAAGCACGAGCATATTTTGAGGCAGAGCTCTGTGATATCTTGAAGCTCAATCATGCTGGCAACAGCATGGTCGACACGGGCGAGGGCGTTTTTATCGACGGCGAGCGGTTTGACTATGGGATAGATGCGACATGGGGGCATTTCTCGAAGCCGCCAGCGATTGAGGTCATCTACGAACCAACCTTGCTGCTCTATTACGAAGGATCACCCGAGTTCCCTGCCGTCACTATTGTAGACGGTGCACTCTGCTCCTTGTATCCGACTGAAGAGCCTGGTTTGTTCACCTTGTCGAGCGTCCCTCACACTCCTCTTGGTCAATACACGTCCGCCTTAGAGGCGCGGGCTGCTCGGGATGGTGTGCTCGCTGAAGTGATTAATACCAAGAAGAAATTGATGGAGGAACAGATGGCGCACTACGTCCCGGCATTTACATCGTTGTTTCGCTACGTCGGGCCACAGTTGTCAATCAAGACTAAACCTCTTGGCGCATCTGATGATCGCAGCTGCCAGGTCACGCGTCGCAGCCGGACTTTCTCAGTCATGTCGGGCAAGATAGACACGGTCTTCTTCGCAGTGGAACAGATCCTCAGTCTGTTGGACGATGACCTAGCAGCAAGCATTGAGAACACAGCCTCGTCATTGCGCGCGGATATCGCCACCATCAACAGACGAGCAGGTATGGGTGTTGAGTTCAAGGAGCGATTGTGAGGCTGAAAGTGATATGAAGAAGCTAGTGTAGATGCTGTTGTTAATGACTATTGACTCTCAGCCGCATCATATCGCGCCATGGGCTGCATCGCCTTTAGCACGTGGCTGGCGCCGTGCTTGTTGTTCCTGCTCTTGGGGTCAAGGCGGACTGCGAGGCTCAATGATGACGTGGCAGAGAAGAATTATCGTTTCAGAGCTCATTTGTTGTAGATCGTATTGATCAAGCATAAACCACTTTGCCCGTTGCGGTGTGTCTGTGTTTGTAGTAGCGTCTCCCACAGTATTCCCAGCTGCACTGATTGGCTCGCGACTGGTTGCGCACATCCAGAAAAGTAAGGACGGATTATAACAGAAGGAATCAACATCTTCGTGCATTTTTTGAGACCGAAAGACGATATTGAGATTGGCTGACAATATGTATGTCTTGCTTTTCGTTCGGGGCTGGACTGCGCTAGATCAGCGTTGACCGTCGTGCCGCCACCGATATGACTTATGACAGCAACAAAATGTCTAATTCAATGTCACTGGCACTTGGCCATCCTTGCTAGATTCAAGAATAGCCTGTAGTATCTTCAAGTCGCCCAAAGCCTCGACAGGTGATTGCAATGGATGCGGAACACCATTTGCTACACTCTCAGAGAACACTTCGATTTCCGTCCTCACAGCGTTGTCGTAGATGAAGTCCTTCACATGCTCGGCTTTGTCACCTGAAGCTGCCTTGGTCAAAATTCGAACTCTAGTTGGCGTCCAAGAAACGACGCCCTTTGTCGTTACAATCTCGATCTCCAGACCGGATCCAAACTCGAGTCCGTACGAGATACTAATGGTTCCGCCTCGACCGCCTGAGGTGACGGCAATTGCCTGAACAGTGTCTACCGGTATAAGGTAATCTTGTATGAGTGCAGAATGCGCCGTGACTTGTTTGATCTCATCTCCTGTGCTGCCCAGAAGCAGTCGAAGTGCAGCGATAAAATGCACACCTCCATCAAGGAGAAACCCGCCTTGAAAGTCGGGAGTTTTGCGTCCTGCATGATTTCCATGAGGTTCAACTTCTCTGAGAGAATGAAGTAGTCACGTAGAACTTACATTCTGTTTGCACATATTTATTGTCCTTTGCAATAAGTGTACTGAAGTTGAGCCGAAACGAAGAAAGTTGCCCTCCCAGGTTCTGCACTGCCTCCGCTGCATATTGGACGCTTTCATTGAAGCGAAAGTTCTCTGCAACACCCCATAGTGGCGCATTATGCTGGCGTTCATACCAGGAAATCAGATCGTTGGCCGTCGCCACGTCCCTGGCTATGGGCTTTTCGCTTAAAACATGTTTGCCCGCGATAAGCGCTTTCTTCACAACGCCGGGTTGGACGGGAATGGGCAGACAGGCTATGGCCGCTGTGATGTCCTCTCGAGCTAGCAGACTGTCGAGCGACTTCCCATTCGCGCTCGACCTGTCGAAGTACGCATCGACTTTGAGGCCGGGCTGCCGTTCATGCGCAAGCGTGGCTGTAGCGACGGCTGTCTCTTCAGATCGAGAATACACAGCTCTCAGTACCAGCGATTGTGACTCGAGGATAGCAGGAAGATGTTCTGCCGTCATTGGTTAGCTGTTGCACCTCAGGTGGATAAAAATCCCGTTTGTAGGATTGCGTGGCTAAAAACATCACCCTCATGAACGTACGTTCTCGCGCGAAGATGCCAGCGCCGAGCAAAGCAATGCTTATCATGCTGAAATTGTAACTGGCAACTTGTCATTATTTGCAAGCTGCAACGAATGCATGTGACAAGAAGGGTCTGGAGTTCTCTGCCAAACTTCACAAGCTCGTCAAGCTGCGTGAAGTCACCAAGCCACCGCCTCCACCTGAGGCAGCTCCCAGACACGCTTGCACCAGACTGCTGAGCGCCTAAGCTCAGCGAGGGGCCCAGCGGGCATTGACCGGAAATAGTGGCACCTAGGCAGCAAGACTGAGTCTGGTACCTCGTAGAATTATCGCATAATCTCCTCGACTACATCAAGAAAGCCTTCGTATCTTGCGGTCTCTACCGGAGAAAACGAAGCCAGGAGCTGTATTTGTACCTTCTCAATGATGCAGGGACTTGGATTGGGTGGAAATAGATCAAGAAGCGGTCTTATTTGGAAGAAAAGTAGAGGGCAGTGGTATGGTATCTATATCTGTTTGGTGCCCTAGGAATTGAACATTGTTGTGATGAGGTGAAGTCTAAAGGATGTTTTGGCGTCTAGCGCCATGCACATCTTATGAGTGTTCTAATACAAACACATTTTCGCAGTCTTGTTCGGAGGAGGTGGAGCCAGAAATATTTCTATCCTTTTCAGCGGTTTGGAACAAAGATACTGTTGTGGTCCTGTGCGGAGGACATGAGACAGGCAGCCCTGTGGTCAAAGCGGTTTTGTTGTTCAGAGCGACAGCGGACTTCGGCAAAGGGCCTCCCAATCATCGTACTCATAGATCGTGAAAACTCTCTGATGTCTTTCCACTGTTTAATGAACTGTTCAGACGGCCCATAGATCTGAGGGTACTGCGCGGTTGAGAGACGTTGTTGTGCTCGAAGGATATGACATACGGTGTTGCCCCAAATGGTTCGTGAACTTGCAATTGCGGTCTGTCCGGCTGCTCTTGAAAGCACGTAGTATTATAAGAAGTATTTCGCATTCTTTTAGCCGTCTATTCCGCGTTGGCTTTAAGTATCAGTTCTAGGAGGACGGATTCCAACAATTCATTAGTAACCAGCATGAAGTTCGTAGCCTTGCTTGACTTTGCTAGGAGAGGGTCTAACATGATGTCAATGGACAATTCAGCCCCATGATCTATTAGGTATTAGTGGATTTCGGAGTAGTCGGCGCTAGTTTTTCTTCTAGGGTACTTCTTTAGCCACAGGTACTGCTGTTCCGAATAGAAGGTCGCGATCCTTCATTGCAGCCAGCCCAACAGAACCTCCTACCAATCACGGATTTCAGCATGTCTCTATCTAAGTGGCTGTTTACTTAGGATTATTCTGTTTCCTCGACTATATCTATTTATAAGGGGTTTCGCTAGATATATAGACCCTTCCTCTCTTTTATAATTGTTGCCCATGGCAGACTAAGCCGTTTATAGTGCATGCACACATATTCCACTTGCACTCAATCACCTCTGAACTACTACTCGTGACCAAGAAATTCATCAGCGCATGCAGAGTTCTCAGCTTTGTCTGCTATTACGATACTTCGTTACTCGACAGTTTAGCTACCGGGCTTGTTTGCGAAGTCGTCGCAACATCTGCATGTGTTCCAGGCGACGAGACCAGGCGATCGTGTGCGGGTTCTGCAAACATACACCAAAGACTGTGCACTGCGGAGGCTCCTGGATAACTACTCACCAAAAGCAAAGTTGAGCTCAATTCACACACATTCCCATTGCAAAATGCCCAGCAGCTCGTCTGTGTAATGTCTGCTCTCTTGATTTCACGAACCACGTTTCCACGTGCGAAGAGGAGACGAGGATGAGTGTTTGAAAGCCTGGGACAGCGCGCGGGAAGAATCGGTAGCTCACATGCATTGGGTGCAAAGGCTGGAACAACAATGTTTCACTTCACTTTGTATGATTCATTGAATGCCGTCCACTATCGGCAGCTGAACTGTGGCCCAGACGCCACGCTATTGAACTGAACAGGAACTAGCGAGCCGTAGCGCTGTCAACGTTCCACAAATTTAACGGGCGCTTTATCAGCTTTAGCGACGGTCTATCGCATCAGCTGGGTTAAAGACCCTGTCGATCTCGCTTTTAGACACTGATCCCAGCACCACGGATCTTGGCAAGCTGAGAGTTCGACAAGTACCTCTCCGCCAACCATGATGAAGACCACTCAACAATGGTTCACCAACCGGTCTAGACGTTTACCCAAGTTGACTCTTCGGGGCGAGCCGAAGTCTTTGAAAGAAAGGCGATGAAGATGGGATTCTAGGCCTTCGGATCGACGAGCTATGATTGCGATATCCCCCCACTGCTCGTTTTGTTGCCAGCGTCAGGACAAGAGGCAGCACCAAAGGTCGGCGGATCGATATCGGCCATGAAAGCAGATTTGTGTTGAGCGGCATAAAGACCAAATGCAGTGAGTGGCAAAATAAATCGGTAAATATAAAGTGCTTCGCTACTCGCTTTCACTTTGTCTCCGGAGTGCAAGCACCTTCATCCTCGTACAAGTCGGTCTAATCAACACAAGTATCACTTGCAGTTAATTGAACATTACCCTGAGACGTCTTACAAGATGCGCTTCCCTGGAAACTACTCAATCACCATCACCAATGCTTCGCGATGCTCTCAGCAGTTCATGCTTTTGCAGGACGTCGCTGGTCCCTCCAACGTACCACGCGACAATGTGTTTATGACTGTTTGTCAGTCTTCACCTCAGCTTCATGGCGATGGCGGCTCTCGGATAACATTCAACGTGAGAGAAGAGTACTCTGTCTTCTTCGGGACCTCACACTCATCACCCGATGGCAAAGTTCGCGTAGACCCTAATTCGTTCAAGCGCGTTCAACTTGGTCCCGGTGGAAGCTACAACACTATCACAGCCAGAAGCCCAAACGGTGATGAGAGCTATCCTACGTGGAATGAACGGGAAGATTAAGGGAAGATAAGCAATTCTCCAGACGCATTTACCCTTGGAACGGACAGCACTTTCCGCCCCGAGAACTCCTGTTAGTATTTTATCTTGGCCTCGAGTCCTTTCATGGCCGGGCTCTTCGCAATGAAACCTGCTGATTTGCTGTCAAACGTGTAGCGAGACTCTTCCTCGGAGTTGGCATTACTGTATAAAATTCTATGCTTTAAATATAGATTTGTAGATTTGCTATCTTACTTAGGTATGTACCTGTGGCTGAACATCCATGACAACTCCCATCCCCCTGCTCGCCGAGATGGTGCCTCGCATTTTACTTGTCCTCTAGAAAGGTGGGCGTCATTCAATGAGGAACCACTGAGGTTGACCTGCACGGTCTCTCTACGATGTTCAATGAGGCAAGTCCCTATGCTTTTACGATTCCCATCATGCGGCAAGTTTGAATGAACCTGTGTTTTCTGTCGTTGAGCAATCGCCGAAGACCGTCAGGATTGCAAACCCCAATTGCGAAGGAGCGCTATAAGACTGTCAGCTCAATTGTAAATTATTGTGAATAACAGTGGCCAGTAATCATGGCTCTCGCATGTCGCAGTGAGAAGACTTTCACCTCCAAGTGTTCTGCGGAGCCGCAAGCGCGAAGGCTGCAGATAAATTGAGCAATGCCTAGCACTCGCGAAGGTAAGTAGCATGAGGTTCCAAAAGATGGAGAAATAATTGTCTTTGTTAGATTAATCGACGTCGATTCAATTCAAGTGAGCCATCTTTTTGACATATGAGGACAGGCTCCAGGGCAGTCTCTTGCCATTTTTTATTTCATCGCTCCTTTCTTCCCCGGTCTTTCCTTGTTTCCTTTCGAGTCATATTCTACTCTGTAAGGCGCAAGTTGATTCTAATATCAAGGCCGAAGTATATTTACCAAATCGCTCCACGAATAGACTTGACACTGGCTTTCCCACATTTATGCACCCGACAACTCTACAACTTTTTGACTTTAAACAAACGCAAGACTCAAACTCAAGGATTCCGGGACGACTATAAATTGCGGCAATCCCCGGGCTTTTTACCCTTTTACTCATCCTGCAAACAACAAAAATCCTTCAATCTACCAATCTCAAACAAACGCTCACAAGAAAAGCACGATACAATACAATACACAAACTACACATACAACATTATACACACAAAAGACGGCTCAATCAGATGGTCATGTTCAGCAAAAGAAAACTCTTTCTGGCCATCACGGCACTCATCTCGCCGGCCACCGCCATTCTCGGAGGCGAACTCGTCTCACTAAACAAATACCCCTACGTTGTCAGCCTCTTCAACCACCGTGACACCACCCACTCGCGGCCAACGTGCACGGGAGTTCTCCTCCGCGAGGACGTCATCCTCACCGCAGCCAGCTGCGTACACTTCATGAACGCAACGGACGGACGCGTCGTCATCGGCCACTCGCCAAACCCCAACGTCACCGACACTCTCGTCTACCCCTGGGACAAGTTCACATACCCAGGCGTTTATAACTACAAAAACTACAAACACGACATAGCCCTCATCGTGTTCCACGGCAAACACAACATCACTCAATTCGCAGACCTCTCCGTTCAAAAGGTTCATGAGGGCGACAATGTGACCATGCTTGGCTTTGGGCGAAGCCTCAACATCGAAACGGACGACCAAACCTATTCTCTTCGGCAGATGACCGTGCCTGTCATCAAACAACACACCTGCCAAAAGCAGATGCATGGGCTGATCACCGTCCGGGATGACAAATCCTGTGCGTCAGGGTGCACAGATGCATACCAAGGAGCGATGCCAGGCACGTCCTTTCAGGCAGATACCGGGGGTCCGGTTCTGTGGAACAACACGGTTGTGGGAATCATGTCGGTCAGTGCCAATCACTGGCTTGATTGCTACCCCCTCGCCTTTACAAACATGCATTCGCATATCACTTTTGTCGGACAGTTTTATGACAGACTGGAGGAAGCCAAGAACATCAGGAACGGAGCCTCACGTGGGACTCAGCCGGGGATGATGAGGAAGACAAAGACAAAGAACAGAGGGGGACAAAAGAGCCGTATTGGCATGGTTCTACCGCAAACGGAGGACTGGGAGTTTATCTGGGGGTAACGCTTTTGGAAATATTTCGGTTGGTGTGATCATTTTTGGGAGTTCATCTGTTCGGAGTTCGCGTTCAGCTGAAATGTGGCGCTTCAGGTGTTGGGGGCATAGCGACAATCATTTTTCTTTTTGGCGCGTTTGGCAATTTTAATTCCGTTGTGCACTCTATTTACTTCTTCTTCAAACTGACGTTAAACCGTTCATGTAAAACAATGACTTTCTGCACTGCGGACGAAGAAAGGTCAAGGTGCATCAACACCACTCCCCACACGGATCTACCCCTCGAGTCCACCATCGTGACGACTTCACGATCGAGTGATGGCCCAGATGTCCCCTCATGCGCAACATCAAGCTGCGTGCGCGCGCGCATTCACTGATCGGTCCATCTCCACCGTTGGTCGCAGCCAACCAGGGCACCATCATCACATCCCTCCTGTTGGCTCCGCCGTTCCCTACACACCATTCATGACACGGACAATAGTAATTCGGCGCAGACAATGCGCGTATCTTCCGGGCTCCCGTAAATAGCAACTCTAGCTCCAGGCACATTCTATCAGACCGGCGAATAATGAATCATGTCGTGATCGCTGAAGTTTTTGTCTCAAAACTCTCGTCATTGCCCCAATGTCTGACACAGAAATACCATAATATGGTCTAACGCAAGCATCGTCAACACAACTTACAAGCCCTCGCTATGTCATACACCATAACACCACGACCAACAATAAACAGTCCTTCATTACCAACTCATCTTGGCTTCCTCCCGCTTATTAGACGAAGTAACACAGACTGCGGCGAAACCCACCACAACTGTAACTCATCACATTCCCAGAATTCGCAACGCCTCGCGACAAAATCCCTATTCTAACAACATGTAGGCCTCGACGTCCAACGGCCCGATTCATGCTGCGATAACCAAAGCTACTGCTATATCAACGGGCAAAACGAAACCCGCTGTTGTCCCATCGGGTCCAACTGCGTCGCCAACTCGCCATGCAGCAGCAACGCTTACTTCTGCACCATCACGACCGCCTTCCCCCAAAGCACAGCTAGCGTCACAGGCAATATTACGACCACTCAACAGGGATGCTGCAACAGGAAGTGTCCTCAGACAAGTTACTTCTTGTGTCCACCTGATCTAGGCGGAAAGTGCTGTCCATACGGAGCCAAATGCCAAGCTGGCGGGAACTGCATTCAGCGAAAAGCACCAAGTACATCAACCACTGTTAGCTCCACGTGCTCTCCCTCAGAGAGCGAGTCTTGCTCGGGAGGCGAAGACAATGAGATTGATACTGAGTCCGACGAGTTATCAGTTGCCGCCAGGGCAGGGATAGGAGTTGGTGTCTCCGTGTTCGTGCTGTTGATGCTCAGTCTGGGATGGTGTCTGTTACGGAAGAGACGTGGGATGAGATGGAAGCGCAAAAAGTACGATATAAGCAACCGGGCTGAACTATCGGGGTCCGTGGTCCCCATGAAGGCGGAGAATAATCAAGGCGCACGAGGTACACAAGTGAAAGCGTCCGAAGCTGATTACGGAATGCCGCAGAGCCCAAGGGGTTGTAGTGTGCCTGTGGAAATAGCGTCCGTGGAGGCCCAGTCTGTGGCGCCTACGGAGAGAACATATTTGCAATGGCAGCCAATACAGGCTGAACCGCCTGAAGGAGTATACGAGCTCCAAGGGTCGGAGGTTGTTGCCACGGAAAAGGAACTGGCCCCGTCTCCATCACCTCCACCACCGCCTCTTCCGTCAACGTCGAATTACTTTCCACTGGATCATAAGGAGAAGTTTTAGCAGTAATCAGCGGGCAAAATGGTGGTTCCTGATCTTGCGGCTCTTTATGTCTAATGGTGAAAATGATATATCATTATTATAAAACACAGACCTATATCGTCTAAGTAATTCAACGCCCGACCTAATCGTACAAGATATTTCGTAATAGCCGTAAAGAGTACACAAGTTGCTTGCCGCGTGTCCAAATTAAATGCTTTTCGCAGTCTGTGAACGCCTCGCAGGTTCCATCCAGCGCCGGGGAGAAAAAATCATCGCAATCCGATGGCTTAAGGAGACACAAATGAGATACAAAATGAAAATATCGAAAAGCAACTGGCTTGTCAACAGCCATTGAGGCCGTAGTTAGCACAAGACTCCGCCAAATGGGGCGCAGTTTTTGAGGTCCTTCACAAGGTCCTCGACGTTGCTCAAATGGCGACTGAGAAGTTCCTGCTTCTCTTGCGTTGTCAACGTCTGCACGCCAGAGCTATTCGTGCGTTTACGACGACCCTCAGCAGTGAAAGCTCCGGCGAATTTACTAGGACTACGCTGAAGCATAGCGGGCACAGAGTCTCGTTGATCAGTTCGCGGTATGGACGGGGTTTCGGGCATAAGGTAGCAGTAGAGAAACTCAATGAGCTTCAGTTTGACCTCTCGTGACGTGCCTCGCGACTTGAACAGCGATGTCACTGTGAGCAGCCCATCAAGGCCTTCAAAAGTACGGGTATTGCTTGGTGTATCGATCAGAGCAACCACAAGAGTCAAAAGGGTCGCTGACTGGATAGCGGGGCAGTTGAATGGTTCAAGTAAATCGAGGAGCAACTATTGACTAGATGTTAGATCTCGAGGTTCTATTTCAGTCCGGCGAGTTATCTTTGAAAGCTTACATTCATGTTTTGTTCCCTAGAAAACAATGTCTTGCTTGGTGGGTGCAACAGCAAAACACCCTGGATAAGGTCCAAGGCGCTCAGTATCAGTAGATCGTTTTGGCCGTCACTGCCTTTTGCCATGAGACGGTCTAGCGTTCCAATGAGGCGCATCGCAACATTCCACTCGAATCCCTCCTGCAGTTTGAAGAACTCTCTGAATGCTGGGTCCAGGGAGAGCTCGCCAAGGCCCTTTCTCGGCGGGCTCATTGTCGTGTCTCCATCGTCGTCCATAGCTGGTTTCGCTTGGTGTTGAGCTGCTTTGCCGTCCGACAGGCAGATCTGAGCCAACAGTCCCTCCACCTGTCGTAGACCCTTGCGGACCTTAGGTCCATCATAGGACGAGAGATTGTCAAATGCGAGCGACAGGAGGGCTTCCATGATCGAGTATAACGTAAGATTCAACGAGAAAGGTATCGATAGGATCGAGTCGGAGGGTGAGGAGGCGAAATGAGGTATCGAGCACGACCGACAAGACAAAAGTCTAGTGTCAAATACGGGGGAGTTTTCGTCGAGATAGTTATTCGATTAGAAAGTGGACGATGAGGACCAAGCCCGCGAGGGTGGCAGCGCAAGGCGCAGGATGCTAATACAGATGATCAAAGCACGAATGCATCTGGTAAAAAAGCTGCACACTTCTCGGTCATACAAAGAGAAAAGGAACTCCAGACCTTAAGAGCACCGGGAAAAAGTGTTTAAGGGATGCACTTTACGATTTGGATAAGAAACGATGTGGAGAAGGGTGCTGCGTCGCAAACACGATTTCGGGGTATGGTGTGGGTTCGATTCATGCAGGTCGGTTTCCACGGCAACGCAGCGCAGCCCAACAACCGTCGTCGACCGGCCAAGTGCGTCATGATGGGTCTGGTCTTTCGATTCAAGATGGGTAATTACGGGCAAATGCATGTCATTAATGCATTGACAATGGGAATCCACAGGCAGGATGGAAGAGCCTGACGGCGGACTCAAACTCGACCAAGCTTGCCATTGGGCCTCAATCTCTTCTCTAGTCTAGTCCTGTCTTCGAACGCGGCTCACAAAAGTGCAGTCCAAATCGGCGCAGCACTCAGCTCTGGAAGCAGCATGGGCTGGGCACCAGGTGCATGGAAATTTGGACCGGCCACGTGTGGGTTGCAGCAAGAGGGAAGAATTGGATCATATGAAGGGTTCTGTAAGCCACGACCGACAGAAGCGTTTCAAGTTTTTGCGTTCGGGGTTTTGAGCACCCTGCTTTCCCAGTTTCCCGAGACTGGTGTTCGTCGCTTCAGAGCCAAGTCAGGGAAATGGGCGCGATAACAAATCCAGCTTCCACATACCCTGTAAAAGACATGTGTATGAGGACGAGATCTACATAGAGGTTCGTTTGTGGGTTTTCTGGTCCTGGGAGCTGTAGTCGTCCCATGCTCGTAGCTCATAACCATGAAAAACTCCTGAATTTGGCTAAATAATTATATCCACAACAAATCGTGGCCAGCAACGAACAAGAAAGCTTGAGGCGAGAACAGCAGTCCAAGGCCAGCTCAGTCGATGTTGGACTTGCTTTTGGCTTACACAACCGCGACCACGACCACGACTGCGGCCAAGCCTCGAGTTATTTTTGTATCCTTCACTCGCACTCTAACTTGAACTGTGCTGGAGTAGCGGACGCTTTGATACACCAAATTGACACTGGCGCGCCCCATCGAGGCCCTCGCTTGATCCAGCCGGGTCGTTTCCCAGCGCCGCTGTAGTGCCGTTGTGGTGCCATTGTCGTGTCGTTCCCCTCGTCCCAACCGTCGAGCGAGGCCGTTTCTGTCGACAATGTCTCATCTGCTCTCAGCTAGCTTGGGAATGAGCGTCGCCCCGACTTGGGCAGACGGCGTCCACGGAGCTATGTATTTTAGGAAAAAGTCCAGACATGTTTCCAACAAAATCAAGTAACTCGCACCTTCTCCCTACTCCATGCTTCGTGCCTCACGGAACAGCTCGCATCCCATCATCAAGTTGATATCCCAATTGGCGCGAGCACAACTCGGAGGTTGTCAATTTTAAGACAGATCCTTGGTAAGTCAGCGATAATCCCTTGACCTCTCCCCTTTCAAGCTGCAGCAAGATGGCCCGTCCCCGCGGGGCACGTCGCACAAAGACCCCCCATCTTTCCTGAGCATCACGATGGTTGCGGGAATCGGACGGCCCTTTCATGCTTGAGCTTGATGCCTGCTTAACAGTCAATTTACTGTTCACTTGCCTGGTGCTTTACTGGGTCCACTGTGTCGTCTTTGAGGCCCGCCGGATGATCTGCAATGCAGCTGGAAGGTCTGGTTCTGATGTCCAAAACGGCAGTCGCTATCCAGGCCGCCAGGCCGCTGATGCATCCAGCACCATGCAGCTGGCTTGCTTGGTCGTGTCGGTCGTCAGATCTGATCAGCTGGTGATCTCGTGCATCTCTCGGCCCTCGATCCGTTCCTCACCCCCCTCGGCTGCCGCCTATCCAACCATCAACTTAGCCGCTGGCGAACTGTCAAAAGTCACAATGGCATGGATGGGGACGCTTTCGCCCAATCCCTCTTTTGCTCTCGCACACCTTCCAAGCATCACATGTCATTATGCTCCCCGCTGCATACTCACCTGTCAAAGCTGACCCTTGACATCACCCATCTAGACAGCATCAGCAGTTTTTTAGGCACCATCTCTTTGCCTTGTCGAAACACAAAAGCCTCGCGTTTTCTACCTGAGACAGCTCGATAGGCTGCCCAGTGCGCCGCATTACGACGTTTGTTACGCACCCGAACACGCCCTCGGCCAATCTGCAACTTCGCCCGCACAACTTCCAGGCAGACAGCCATCCCGATTTTTGAAGAAATCCAGGCGCCATCCCGGCATACCATCCATCTCAAACTCGATTCAAGAGAATCTCCAGCATCAAGGGACCATTGATCCCCTCCCCCGCCACATCCCTCCACTCGCCCCACGAAAGTCTGTCCGCAGCAGACAAAGGCCCCGTGTTTCCTTGGACAGCCCTGTCTTGGAAGATCGCTTTGTTGCCTGCCCCCAAGATGCCATCCTCGGAACAGTTCCCGTCGTTGACGTCTCATAAGATGGCGACGTCTTCCAATCCTTCGTCCAGTCCCCCCTTCACATCTCCAAATCCTATTCCTCCTCGGCGGTCCAGCACTGGTCTGAGCAGAAACAGTGGTGCTGCTGCAGGTCCATCAAGCTCCAACAACTTCCAGAGCTATCAAAGCTTCACACAGCCCGCCCCGCTTCCGAGTATTCTCAGCCCCGTCGTCGAAGGCA
>AFRD01000274.1:0-45580 GCA_000222875.2 Periglandula ipomoeae IasaF13
TGGTGGCTGCCAGCTCATTCTTCGCGTTTCAACCTAATGACGAGAGCATTCTTGGAATGTCAGACGAATCTGCCCAAAGCTTTGACACATGGTCACCTCAATTGCGACCAAGCTCCTACAGGAATCAAACGGCGCGCATGGCGAATACTGGGTGGCACTTTGAACAGAACTGGTGAGGGACGAGAAGGTACGTTGGGGAAGTGGACTGACAGCCACACTCGACGAGCGCTTCTTTTCAACCAGACATTGAGACAGAATGAGATTGAGCGCCTCGACACGTCACCTCAAACATCCTAGGGGATGGTTGAAACGGCAAAAAATGAGTGCCATGTGCTCCAACACAAGGGCATTACCCTCGGCCGATCACGTTTCATCCACCTTAATCCTACCCGTGATGAGAGTTGAGAAGAACAAGTGGCTGATCTCGAGTGCCAGTCGCAACATCTGGCTCATCATGGTTGAGACCTCACGACTGTCCACATGAACGGGGATGCTACGTGGCGCGCCGCAACAAGTTACGGAACAACTCCAGTGTTTGTTCACCGGCGGGTAACTACTGTCCTTGTGGAATTTTTCAGATGCTCAACACAATGCCTCTTCCTTTGGCACCTGTGTAGCCGACTGTCACCCCGCAAAAGCTTCACGCCTCGCAAGAGTATGCGTGGAGGGCATCAACCATACCTTCCCAACTCGTCGGCTGCATGTGCGGTATTTCTTTAAAGTTTCGCACAAGCAATCACTGAGTGCTATGGAGCAGAATTGCGACCAGAGTTTGCTCTCAGGCACAAACCATCTGATTGGAAGCCCGCGTGGAGCAACACTCTGATTTGTCGCAACCGGATACACAGGGACGCAGGAACGAAGGCCACCTCCCTTGGCGCTCACTAGAGAAGTCATTATCGCAACGACTTTTCGCGCGATTAGGGCATGGCAGGCAGATGGTGTGGTGGGGAGCCGACGACCATGGCGCCTTTATCCAACCCTGGCGGGCGCTGCGATGCGATGCCAGGCCGCGCAATGCTTTTGGGTTTCTTCTTATCCCCGAATCCAGGAGGGTCGGCCAGCCTGCATGACGCTACTGTCGGTGAGAGGGTCGCTGTGGCATTCTCGGTCACTGTCGGACAAGGGCAACACGAGTTCTCACCACGCTGGAAGCTTCGAAAACAAGGCCCCCCGCACCGATGATCCCAGCCATGGTAGACGACTTGAGTCAACCGGGATTTGGGCACAGCCAGACTTGGCCGCGACGTCTCCAAGAAAGGATGCGGAGACTGTCCTTTTCTTCCTGTCAGTGACAAACCGAGGCTGGCCCAGTTGGCCGTTTCAGCCAAAAACTAGTGGATGGCTGGGTTGTGCCGCGATTGGATGCCAATTGTGGCCGCTAGACATCCGCTAGTGCTCCCCCGAGGAAGGTGCCCAGGCCATGCGCAAGCCCGCTGGAGCTCTCGGTATCCCTCTGCAAGGTCAACTGCGAACGTTAAGGGAACATTGTATCCGTTAGCGTCGCCGATGCTTCCGTGGGGGCTGTTGACGCAGGTCCGGCCAACCACTGCGCTGTTCCTGGCTGAGCGGGCCAATAGGGGCGGCATGAGTAATACGCTAGGGATGAGCTTGGCTCCGGGGTACTTTGGCACAACATTGCTGAGTCGTTTCTGGCAACTGGAAAGGAGCCACGGAGCGCTCTGACTATTACAGCCTCCTTCAGGACCACGAGCACCATTTGGCAAACACTGAGCATGTGCAAGCATCCTGGCCTCGGAGCGACTGGCGGCGGGTAAGCGATGGGTCGAAACTGGATCTTCCTGTACTTTGGTATGGAACCAGACCGCTGCTAAAGAGTCTAGAAGTTTTAACGATACACTGCCGCATTGCAGTCTTGCCGGATCGTCGTTTCCTTTCTGCAGTTGCAGCTAGGTAATGGACATTTCTCCGAATGGTGCGCATGCACGACTAGGTGGAGAGAGAGAAAGACTGGAGCGAGCGTCAAAAGTTCAGTCTGCTGAACGGCCGGTGCGAGACATTTGAAGACGGTTGTACCCGAATTCAACCCGGATGACACTCATGGCCTCAGGCAGGTCCATGCATGATTCCTTTTCTCCAGTATTATGGAGTAGAGTTATCCCTGACCAGCGCGGACTTGGTCTTTAAGCTTGTGAGCACAAGGCGCTGTTACTCTGTCCGAATCCAGGCACTCGAAGATTTGTGCTGCATCTGCAATTGAAGTCAAATCGACTGACTGACGTTCTCAAGGCTCGAGATGATGATTTAGCATCCCACGTCTTGCGCGTGGCCTGGTGGCACCCAATATCAAAAAGCATCTGACAGCGATCGCCGTACCTGCAACGCAACCCTGGGTTACATGGTACAATGCTGGTCGCCCAGCCACGGAATCCCGCCCGCGCCAGGGTTGTATCCCTTTTCGTGCCTTTGGAGCCCTGGCTTGCAATCGGGCCTCCCAAGCCATCGGTGAACCTTTGCCTGATCCCTGTGGGTGCCCAGCATGTTTTTTTTTTTGTTTCCACCCTGGCGGAAACCCTCGTCCCTGCTATCCGCAGCATATTAATCCACAACACTATTATCGACCAACTACATGCATACCAGTCGGCCTTGGCTTCTCTAGCTTTACGAGTTCAGACCCTCAGCAAAGCAACGCACTCAATAATAACGAAGTGAAGCCACCATTTGAAAAGGCCAAGAGCTTGACCTGAGCATTAGACCAATGTAGCCGACGAGTTCGTACATGGCGTGGGATTTGATACACGTTTCGACTTAGTCTAACTCCAGTACGCTGATTGGTGGGGCATCTCATTGAAGCCTCTTACCGTAAGCAGCAGCAATTATTCGCAAAGGACATTTCGGGTACATGGTGGTGTGATGAGAGTTGCAGCGTGCGTCTAGGTCTGCAATGGCAACGCTCGGCTGTGCTGGTCCAATCCGTCGATTGCGAGGTTTTTCTACCCAAGGGAGCGATTACATGTTGTCCCAATGGCGATTACGAGATTTGATTCTCTGCAGCTGTCAATGTGTGAAAGTGACACATGCTGAGCCCGCAACGTGGCGACAACGTTTGGGTAGCTGCACATACCATTTTGTGCGGCAGGAGCACGGCATTGTCATTGGAAATACTACGTACAGCAAGACTTGCGTTTCTACATCTACATCTACAGATGAACTTGGGTAGGGCAAACAAGGTCACTGTGTGGTCGCATGCCAGGCACGGTGTCTCACTCTATTGAAGCTGGACGCAGCTCACAAAAGACCGTGTTACTCCGCCGCCATACTGAACCAGCTCGATCATAATGACATGATGGAAGCGGCTGGACAATGTGCTCGTTCGGAAGATGTGCCTGTTCTAGACCTGTAGAGGGTTATCGTGTAGTTACAACTCTGTTCCATCCGGGCCTCGCCTGTGATGCTCGCTTGGCCATACCAGACTGCTCGAGGCAGCACATGCAAGTTTTTGGCCTGGTTTGGAAAGGCATCACCAGTGCAGTCACCAACACATGCCACCACACGACATTGTCGTGGCCGTGCCAGACAGTGCAGATGTACTTTGTGCAGCAGGTTCGCTCCACCGGGCTTTGAACCTTGGTGCCTCGCCATACATACGCGTCCTCCCTCGCTCGGCCAGAAAGAAGCACACAATGACCAGCACCAGCATCAAAAGGGGCTTCCACGCTCTCTGCAGGCTGCTCGTCGCACCGTTGTCCGGTGGCCCAAAAGATCCGGTGCATCGCTGGAGTGCAGTGCCAATGCTGTGCCCCTGCCTCAAGCACATCCGTTGAAAGCGATACTACTGTCTCACCATCCAGCTGGCGGTGGAGATGCGTGGGCCTGCCCCGTAGGTATAGGCACTAGATTAGGACACGCCCTGAGCCACACCCCCAGCCCCGGCTGGCCACTCAGCTTGTACCATTGTTTGTCTCCCACACGCCCTCCTCGATGTCCTCACCTCACTCCTCGCTCAACTTTGACATGGCAAGTCCAGTCCAGGTGTCTGGGCACAAGTCGTCGAGAATGGCTAGTAATTGTGTGTACACCTCGTTCTTCACGCCCTCTTTCAATTATTTCTACCTCCTACACCTCTCTATCCTTTTTTTCGTTTCCGGTCTTCTTCTTCTCTTCACCTAACTTTTACGTTCCTGTTCTCCGCGCAACGTCTCCGTTGACCTTCCTTTCAGCGAACCTTATAACAGATCGCTAGCTTCGATCTTGTTTACTTGCGACAGCACTTCCTTTCGCTGCTTGCATACCAGTCCTTCCCTTGATTCGCGTCTTTGAAAGACCGCACAACAACAACTCTCCTTCACGGCCGTGCCGTTATCAGGTTACGCCTGCGCTCTATAACAATCCTTGAACAACAGAGAACAACAAAAATTAGACTTCGACTTGTCCTGACGAGATAGTCCATTGATATTCTTAGGACCAGCAAAAACATTTCATTCGACCAAAAACACCAACACGACTTTATCTACAACTTTTTTCTTTTTGGTATATACATTACACATCAATAACCATGTACACCAACAAGATCGCTGCTCTGGCTGGCGCTGCCGCCCTCAACATCATCCGACAGGAGCACAACCTCGAGAAGAAGCAGGATGTCGTCGTTTGGGAGACCGTTGTCCAGACTGTCTATGTCACCGAGGGCGCACCTGCTCCCCAGGCCACCAACTATGTCGACTCTGGCAAGCTCACCAGTGTCGTCGTTCTCACTTCTCAGGCACCCAAGATTGACATTCCTGTCGTTGACAAGGCTCCTGCACCTACTCCCGTCGCCACCAGCTTGAAGACGTCCGTCAAGCCTGCTACTTCAACCAGCACTGGCAGCACTGGTGGCTCTTCCAGCGGACCTGGCTTCTCCGGCAAGCGAGGCCTTGCCTACAACAACCCTATCCTCGCCAATCTGGTTGGATTTTCATGCAAAAAGGGTGCTTGCGGCTGGGCCTACAACTGGGGACAGGACCCCGGAGCTCTCGACTCTCAGTACGACTTCATTCCCACGATGTGGGGCAACAAGCCGGATGCCGTTAACAACTGGGCTTCTACTGCTTCCAAGGCAGTTGCCAACGGTGTCAAAGCTCTGTTCTCCATGAACGAGCCTGATAACGGCGGTCAAGCCAACATGTCTCCTTCTGACGCCGCCGACTTCCACATCAAGCACATGAACCCATACTCTGGAAAGACATTGATCGGCGCCCCTTCGGTCAGCAACAGCAACCTTGCCGGCGAAGGTCTCCAATGGCTCAAGAGCTGGGTTTCCCAGTGCGAGAGCAAGGGCTGCAAGTACGATTTCTGCAATGTCCACTGGTACAATACTGTCAGTGCTACTGAGAGTCTCTTCGATCACATCAAGCAAGCCCACGAGATATGTGGCGGCAAGCCTATCTGGCTGACTGAGTTCGCTCCCGTCGAAGCCACTGATTCACAGACCGCCGACTTCCTTGCTGAGGTCATTCCTCGCCTTGACGCTCTCGAGTACCTCGACGCTTACTCCTACTTCATGGTGGACACCAAGAGTCTTCAGCTGCTCTCTTCCTCGTCCGCTTTGAGCACCATTGGCAACAAGTATGTCAGCCTGTAAAGGCCATGGGTCACTCTTTCTCGACACTTGATGCATTACTTTGCTTCGTTTCTCGTACACTCGTTAGGGCATGATACCCACTTCTCTACCAAACTTCTTTTCTTCCATCTCTCGTTCAGATTCCCACTTTTTTTTTCTCTTCATTCACTTGGTCGGATAAGGATACATCGGACATAACCCTGGGAGGGTTTGGGCATTAGGCAAGATACAATGGGGGCAACCATGGCGCAACAAAGTTTTACGTTCTTGTTTATATATTTGGCCGACTTGGTTTGACGATTGGCTCCTCGAAAGCATGTTACTATACAACTAGGGAAATCTGAAAGTCAGCCACAGTAAGGCGGCCACTAAAAAAAGACGACCAAAAAAACGCTTGTTTTTCATTTTGGACTATCTGTTTCTTCATCTTTTCATTTCCCTTCTCCTTCTCGCAAGCAGTCGATTGGCTGCGCCCTCATTCTCTCGTTTACGTCTCACCGGGTGCGTTGGGCAGGGATGGACCACATTCTGTGTCTGTCTCGCAAACTGGGCTTTGCTCCACCAATGCAAGCACTAGAGAAAGGAAACACTCGCCATATCACATCCTTGTCGCAAGGGCTGTTTCTACTGGACAAAAATCTATGTGAGGGCGCTGTGTCATTTGACAAGCACGGACACTATTTCGAGGAAGACAAGGGCCAAAATCTACGGAAAGGGATGCCGGAGTCAGGGGACCACGAACTTAGCATAGATTCTTATGATGAGCCACGACAATAGATGCCATTTATTCACCTCATGACGTGTACTTTTGTATCTGTGGTGCGTGTGTGTAGTTGTGGCTGTATCCCTGCCAAGACGATTAACAAGGGTGAATTATGAAAGTAGTAGACAGCGTCCAGGCGATGCAATTATTAGAGGACTGTACGCGCGGTCAATACATGGTGCCGATATTCCCAATGTAATTTCCTTCCATTTACCCATGTGTCTAGCGCGAACCCCATCGTGCCATCGTACCCGTCGTGTCTCACCCCGGATGAAGATGCCGAGCGAACTGCAGATGAGACGTGGTCTCAGTTATTCTTGGACGGCGGGTGCAATGGCAGGAGTCATGAGGTGCATTTATCAACTTGGTGCTTGCAGTTTCTGGTCATTGGTCATTTAGATATGCCTGCTGAAGGGGTGGTCACAATTGATCTGACTCGTTATGGGATGGGTACAATGGATGAAATGTGGTCTAAGGGTTAAAATAGGACTGTTCGAAAACGATTTTGGGTCTGGTACAATGGGTAGAAATTTGTGAACGAATGGAAATGTTGGGAATGGCTTTTGGGTCGGATGGAAGTTTGGCATGCTGTGACGAAGTAGGTGGTCTATTAGACTGGTCGGAGAGAGCATGAGTATCGGAGCTATTGTGTTTGGAAGGTGCTTGAGGGTGTTGATTGGGATCTAATCGGTGGTACGCGATGCGAACATGTGATTTCTGAGGCGATATTAATCTGGTCGTCTATCGTTTACTGGTGTTGATGGGTACTGGTTATTGAAATTGGAGCTTGTCGGTGGCGCGTGTGGTGGCCAGAGTGTCCAGCAAGGTTTTCGAGCGAATGGTGTTTCATGCCAAGAGTATCATGGTGGACTTGTAATGTCTATTAGAGGGCAAGGCCGGCATGACTAGCCAAGGATATCCAAGGTCTATGAGTAATACCTGAGTTCTTCTTTATAATCTCAGCGAGGCAATCGATCCGTTATCCCAAACGTGTACCGCATCTGTCGTCTCCCAGAATGGAAGCCCGTGTCTTTAGAACTCTTCCACTTCGCCGCAATTGCCTATTCCTCTTCTTTGTCCGAATCATGTCGGGGGACTTGTAGGCTCTCCGCCACTGCCACCCGTGATACTTGTCCTGTACCCATCACTCAGCAGATTCTCAAAGTCGGCACAGCCCTCCTCTGCTTTGGCATACGAATCGTGTCCCCCGCTCATCATATTCAGACGAGACCGCGATTCAGACTTCCTGTTGGACTCGCTTTCGATTGTCGTTGTGACCATGACACCTTCGTGATGCGCATCCATATTACTCAATGTGTTACTTTGTGGTGACACTCTCGGCGGAGGGACAAGAAGCGTACTCGTGGGGGTAGAAGAAGACGATGAGTTGCCGACGCAGGGCGTGAGGACCCTCGCGGAGCTTTGCGTGTGGCTGTCTCTCCCGTTGTAGCCTGCGAATGACGATGTGACGCTCGATGTGCCCGCGTTGTCTTTTGACGTGACCCATTGGATGACGATGGCGGAGAGCAAGACTTTGCAGTTAGTGTGCTTCAAGGTAATTACTGGGGAAGATGGTGACTTACTATCGCAGTTGCAGCTCATCAGGCATACCCATCCTGGCTCTCCATGTGGGGACATTAAAACAGAAAGATTACTATTCTATTAGCATTTTGGACTGCTCAATTGTTGGGCCAGGGCCAACATACACGATACTGCTCAAGCAGGTACACACAGGTCCCGCCAAAGGTCCGAAACGCAACTGTTCGAAGCTTCGCGTTCGCTGGTGTCCGCGGCATACTTCTGTACGAATAGAGCCCTTTACGTCATTAGCAATACCATCAGAATGTGCGCTGCTCAGATGAATGGCTTACTCCGTAGCGGCAACAAGAAAATAATCGTCAAGTACACATTCACCACCAGGTCGAATGAAATAAGCGGTATCATGGCAAAGCTTTTCATGCCAATGATGCACTCCCCATCAACCAATTTCGCAATGCGACTGGTTTTGTCAGCTTAGTCCGTTCCGAACCGACAAAAATGATCGTACAATACGAAGTTTAGAATTACCACCGCGACATAAATCCCCAGCATGCCGACCGAGTTGAACATGTAGAGCTTCGATCGCTTTCGTTTCTTGGCGGTGCCTCGAATGATGTACTGCGTGTGTAAGCCTGCGTTCATCCAACGATTCCAAATGACGCACCGCTTTTTCGACCAGGAAGAGGTACATGAACTGGTCAAAGTCAGTCATCGTCAAAATGTGTCAAGGATCGTAAACTTTGGAAGCGCACAATCTGTAAAGCAATGAGCATTGCGAACAATGAGCAAAAAAAGACAGCACCACAAACCTTGGTAGTAATGTAGCAAACCAGACACAGCAGAATCGCACTATCACACGTCCTCATGTTGTAATTCAAGCCCAGCGTATGCTGAAGCAGTGCGGACGCAAACACAAAGACGTACGAGTCGGTGTATATCGCGAAGACGACTGACAAGATCAGCATTTCGTGTGTGCGGCCTTGAGACATCACGTACGCACACCATACTACAATGGGAAGTCGACTCCAAGATCGAATTACCATGCATCTTTTTGCTGCAACTTATCAGATCCTATACTTTCGGTAACAGTCGGAATGTGGTCGCGACGTACTCAGGAACAGAGTCAACACGCTCGTCGAAAGAAGTGACACGATCATGGCCATGATTCGCCCCGCGGCGGGAACTGGGTCCTGCTGGGGGAGTATCATGATTGATCGCCGTATAGGATACTGATGACGGTCGGAGTCGATATTACGAATATGCGCGTTGAATGGTTGTAGGTATTCAAGGATATTACGGAAAGGAGTGGCGTTACGAGGCATTGTTCGTCGGTACTTTAGGTTGTGGTTAGGTAACTTATGAATAGACCGGTCGACGAACATGCATGAACCAGTCTGGTATGTCAAGCGGGCTCTCATCACGAGCCGTCTTGACTTTGTCGTGGAAGGAGCTGCGTGGAGGATGCATCGATGAGAGCTGGGCGCATTCAAGGCTAGAATCACCCAATTATATTCCTCTTTGCCTCAATCTCGTCATACCAACCACATAAAATAGACTCAATTGTCCATGAAGATATATCGTACATCCTTCAGCCCTTTTATCCATTGTACTACCGATCTCGCAGTCGAGCTGAGCCTGTGATCATTCCAGACGTCAAATACCTCGGTTCTGACCGACCAGTATGTCATTAACCAAAGACAGCAATACGGCCACTACGTCCCCCCAAACTAGCCTTACTGTCATTCCCAACTAGCACAGACAAGTTCGGGATGCACAAGAAGTTGACGCTCTGCTGAACGTCCAGCTACCCAAGGATGTTCTTACCAAAAGACAACATCCCAAAATGCAACACAGGTCAACACATCATTCGTTCATAATTCGCGTAATCAAGTGATATTACACTTAATGCCGCCAAGACAAGACAATCTCAGCACCAGCTCTACATGTTCGAGTAGAGATATCTTGCCGTGTGATACAGTGCCCATTAACGCCGAGCAATGCCTCTCACCCGATCCCAAGGTATAAAATTCCAACGCCGAGCAATGTAAATATCCCCTTTCCTATGTCTGTCATGCCATCGTTTCATTCTGAGTATGCCCATCCATCATTTCAATTCATTGCGTTCCAAAACTGGCAGAGACGTCACCTCGCGGCCTGAGCTCTGGTCCGAATTCTAAATTTGTCCTTCAACTTATCCGTCAGCTTGGCCGCATGGGGCCGGTCCGTCGCTGTGGTTCCCTGGGAATCCGTCTCTTGATTCTGCGTCTGAGCGCGCGTCTGGCGCAGTCGATTGACGTCAAAGAGGCGAGTGAAGCGGTTGCCATGGTGCGTATGTGCGTGGTCCATGTCCTCTCCCTCGAGCACCAGTGGAGGGGCTAGGTTTTCAGAAGGCTCCGAGGATTCGTCTTGGGAAGCTTGACCCGGTCGAAGGTCAAGGCGGCTGCTGCAGTGTTAGTCTCTTTTCAAACATGGGTGGTGCGAGCCTGAGGAATTACTCACCAAAGAGGACATGTTCCGGATACGTTTATGAGCCATGGATCCACGCAATGCGGATGGAACTGGTGATTACACGGCAGAACCCGCACGTCCTCGCCAACCTTGAAATCTTCCGTGCAAATGGAGCATCCCAAGTGAGCCTCGTTCTCGTCATGTTCGTCGGCGGTACCATCTGCATTCTCGGCGGGGGATTCGCGTTTCGACGACTTTTGATCGCTGCTTTTCCGCGTCGCCGCAATCGCTTCCGCAGCCGCCACAGCCGTTCTCGCTTCAGTCGGCTCGTTGCCCAGATTTGACGCGGCGTGGTTCTGTACAGTCGCGGCATCACGCCCATCCGTCGTGGCGGCGTCAAGTTCGAGTTCTGGATCCGGCTTCGCAGGCTGCTGATTTCCAAACTTGACGATCGGAATGGTGTCCAGAACGGCACGCGCCAAACCCTTGGCTCGACTCTGCCGGGGACGTCCCCCATATCCTCCACGAGGTCCATACCTTTCGGGATATCGATGAGCGCGAACAGCACCAGTGGCGATGATGATCAAGAACAAAAGCGTTATGATGCCCGTGATGCTATACAAAATACTCATGGCAACAGCTGAATTGTTCCCACCGCTGTCCTTGGACCCGGAATCCGTGTCCTTGTGATCCGTATTGCCTGTGATGACACCATCAACCGAGTTCATCCCCTGTGTGCCGTTGATATAGGACAAAAGATTTCCGGCTTCTCCGGAGTCTGCCATGGACAAAATACTCGTATAGGGCAGCTTGGCGCCATCATTGATGAGGCAGATGTTCTTGTCGATGGAGTAAAGAACAATGGCTTTTAATGTGAGCGAAGCCTTCATGAGTTTGTCAAGCATCTTATCAGGAGTGATGAATCCATCAGACGAGGAGCTGTCGCAAGACAAGTAGGCGATGGTGTTGTTTCCGTTTAGATTGCTATAGGTAGTGGTATTTGCAGGCTTGAGCTCGCCGACAATGTTGATAGACTATCACAAAAAGGCCGCGTCAGCGAAAGGGACACATTGAAGGAGCCTCTTGTGCGGCCGGTGCACATGATGCGAGCATGAAAGCCACCTACCCCGCGAACAATGCCTGTTCCGTTCAATCCGATACTATTCGTAAGAGGGATGACGGTGAATCCCGTTGCTCCCGTGACTCCAGGCCGCGGCGACACTTTGAGTTGCAGTGAATTTCGCGACGCCCAACCCAGGACATCCTGTTGAGCAGATGTAAAGACGGTGATGGTGTCATCCTGGGCCGAGACCAGCAGTGACGCAAATGCCACAGCCAGCAGGATGGACCAGATCCTGCCGACACCAAAGGCAGCCATAGTTGCCACGATTGCTGCAGACCGATAGCTTCTGCCGTCCGCGCCGTAATGGGATTTGCGCAAAAGTAAGGCGCAAGGAATCTTTCGAGGCGATGGTCCGATCGTGGATTTCAACTTGTGCTGGCAGCGACCGGTCATCTGCCTGGGTTTGTTCAATTCGAGAGAAGAGACATTTGTCACGAGGCGACCGTCGTCGCAGCTGGTATCGACAGCAGAATCGTTCTTCAGAGCGTCGGGAGAAAATCGCAGACGATCGAAGTGGAATGCAACTTGTAGGAGGCAAACGGATGCAAGGACGACGAAGGTCGAGATAGAGCCGTGGAACTCGTGGAGGTCGTGGGCCAGGCCATGCACAACGGCGGCGGCGACGTCGGCAGCCGAAGTAGATGGTGGAGGTGGCCGAAGACGGGGCGCTGCGAGCAGGCGCGTCTGGCGTTGCCAATTGGTGCCAGCTGATGGGTCAAGACCCGAAACCCAAGCCGTTCCTTCCTTTTTGCAAGCCAAAACGAGCTTGGTAATGCATACTCCAGAGCGCCGGGAGGCAATAGCAGAGGCAAGCGCTAGACAGATACAGATACAGACCCAGACCCAGCCTCCGCGGGCACTGCGACTCACTCAATGGTATCAAATCGCGCTCATCGTCAAATTGACTAGAGGAAAATGTCTGCGGCCACTAATACTTGCCATCGCAATCACCGCCTTCAACCCGTCATATCTGCTCCCCACGGATAATTCAAGCCTCATTCCCGCCGGTCGGCAATGCAGCTAATTAGGCACGCACTCATTCACCAGGAAGCTATCTCCTTCCCCCGTAGCTCCCAGCTGATGCATCCATCCACCGCCGAGACAATAATTGCGCCATCAAAGCCGTCGAGCCTCCAGCCCAACGAATTGTATGCGCCATTCGCAACCTAAATCTCTCGGCAACTTGCCAACCGCACAATCACCCCATCTGCTCCCACCATGGCGCATGGTCTTTTATCACAGTGACTCGTAGACTCGTGTTGACGGAAAATTCTGTGCCCTCTTCATCCAGCCTACACTGTACAGTACTGTATGTGCATGTCACCAAATTGCATTGTCTTTGCCAGAGGCGGTTCTTACTGCTCCGTCATTTTATGACGACCCACGTGGCGCTTGACAATTGTTTGCTGCGGGACCAAGGCGTTTGATCTATGATGAAGTTTAATCCTGTTGGTGTTAATTAACATATGCGGGTTCGTGCTCCCCCAATATGTGACATGCTGATCTGGGGCGTGCATAGAACCAACGATGGGTAATGTAACAAATGGCATGCCCGAATGCCCATGTCTATTTGGAGTTGGTTGAGATGTCACAATTGTGGTCAACTGGCAGTTCAGGTTCATGTCGCACAAGCGACTCGTTCGCAAGCTGCCTGAGCAGCCGCAGGTGGTCTCGGCGATCCACCACGGCACATCTTTTCCCTTGCATGGCTGAGTCAAGTTTCTGTCTTCTTCATTTTCTTCATCACATTGATGTCGTGCGATTCGCCGAGCACATCGCAAAATGGCCATCCGCTTCTTTAACGGTCGGAGCCGCCAACAGGGCCCCTCCCCGGCGCCACGAGGGGTGGATCAACGAACCGCACAAACCACTTCTGCTCGACTCCTAATCTCGGCGACACTCAACATGTGAGATGGGACGAAGCTCACACAGTCGTGATACACGCGCCTCTGTTCCGTCGACTAAGCAGCCCCCAACGTTGTTGATGTAGACTTCGCATCGCCTGGCAATTACGCCGGTGTCGCCATGATGGTCTTTCCGTTAGACTTTGTCGGAACAATTCAGGAATCCTCATGCACAAGTCCGGCTCGTGAACCATGGTACCGAAACGGGCAAAAGCCAGCTTCACCATGGTATTAGTCCCATGCCACGATACCATCAGCTTGAGACAAACCCACTGACCTTGACCACCTGCCAACTCCTATCGGATCTGGCTGCTCGTAGTATCCGAAACCCATCAACTCTTTCTTGAGTTCTGCAAACCTTCCTATATAGGAAGTTGCCTCACAACGTCCTAAACCATTCAATCCTCGTGCCTGACATCCGTGCTTAAACCTTGTAGCCGATCTGTTGGTGAGACATCTTGGCCCAGAGCTTGTCCAAAGTCAGTTGTCCCACAACAATGAATGACAAATAGCAAATCATGCTCTTGACGTGACGAAAGTTCCGAGTCAAGAACCCCTCTCTCGACATGAGTTGACAGCACCGACATGCAGCGGTTAGCCCAGATCGCTCAAAACGACTTTGGACGAAGCTAAAGGCGCGTGTTCATTTATGCTTGACCGGGTTCTGACTCCCGCTGTTGCAAGAGCGGCGATGAGAAGTCGAAAATCTCGCCGTCTCGGGACGCCATTGTGCCGAGAGCAGGAATGGACCTGCTTGATTCTCTGAAAGTTTGGCCCAAGGTTGCTATGTTCAAACCCCTGAGGGCTCACAATACTGCCCGAATTCGTTTGGAACAGGAACGAGCATCTCCCGTGTTATTATTAGAACCTCCCCTCGCACGATCATGTGCTGCGGACGCGGAGAGACCATAACAAACTCTCCATGCCTTGTTTGGGGACTCGCGAACGCTTTGTCTGGACAGAACCTTCGTCACTTCGCCATACCTTGCGAATCCTGGTCAGTGAGCTGGTTGCCTCTATGCTAGTTTCGAACCATTGGCGGTTTCATTCGCCACGAGGGCTATGCCCACCGCCGCCAGCGAAAACTGTCGATGGAAACAATATAGTCATATGTCAAAGCACCTATTGCGACCAGCAGAGTTACATCCGTCAAGCCTCGGGACAACTGCAGGACAAATGAACGTGATCATCGGAGAAATAGTCATGAGCCGTTCAGCTGAGCCAAGTTGAACTTTGCGAGCCTCGGAATACGATCGAAAAGCATTATGCCATCCATCTGGCCACATCGGGGAGTGTGTCTACGAGGCAATCCATCAGTCTTGCGACAATGCAAACGCTTCATCCGTTTCAAAGTGTAGATTAGGTGAGTGCCTACGTGGTAATCATGTTTCTGGTGTCATTGTTTAGATCTCCTCCATGTCCTCCAGATCGTCCATTGGGGGGAAATCACCGACTTCGACCCGTTCTGGACGAACAAACACGCCATGCTTCATGGAAGAAGGCTCGCCCCAGTACCTGTGGCCATCGATGCTGCCGTCATTTTTGCCAACCGGCTCATCAAGCTGAATTCCTGCCCATTGCCCAATGCCGTTCGGGATCTCGGGCACTTCGCCCACGTATTTGATGACCCCACGTCTGGTGTCTTCACCGCCAACACGGCATCGCTTACCTACCTCGATGCCACGCTGGCGCACTTCTTGTTCCAGAGCATCCAACCTAGCCTTCTCATGGCTTGGTGCATTGGGGTCAAATCGGCCCAGTTTCTGAGCCTTCTTCCATGCTAGAACCGAGTCGGACTTCTTCTCATACTCCTCCTCAGGCATCACATACTTGTCGACGCCAGATGTGTCGGTGTAGTTGGGCCTTGCCCCCGGAGGTCGGGTATCCGCCACCTACGCAATGAGATCGGGCCATGTTAGTGAGGGGGAAAAAATTGTTGCTTTCTGCGTTCATATCAACGCCAACAGTGGATGCACGTCTTTGTAGAGGGGGAGTGAGACGCCAGCCCCGCGATTTGAACGATTTGAGCACGATGACTCCCGGTGTATTAGTGCGTCTGTTGGTAACAGATATGATGAAACAATGCTGGACTAAATGATCGGGATTGCGCTCCAAGGAATAGTGTCAAATGAGGGCAGAAGGCTGGACTGGGTCCAAAACGGCCCCCAAGTGCCGCCAGTGGTTGTGACTGGTTGTCATCGTCTCAAATCGTGACCGACAGTTATGCATCAAGGTGCAAACGTGAGGAGCCTGCCGCTTCCTTTCTTTTTCTCTCCATTTTGATATCAGCCTAGTGATTATCCTGGAGACTTGACCAAAACATTCATTTCAAAAAAACAATGAGGGGGAGGAAGATGAAAAGAGCAATAAGAGTAATGCAAGGGCCTGAGACTGATGACTTGTCGATTTGGTCAAACCACCGAGACTTCTCCGTGAACAATCATCTCGTCTCAATCGCATTCATGTGGCGACGGCCCTGGTCCTGGAGGGGTTGTCTCTTGAACAAATGAAATGCTGCAACCAAACTTACATGCAGCTCGGCGTAGGGTGCCAGGGGGAAGCTGGACAACCGGGTGATATCCTCGTCTGCCGCCTGGACGGGGATGGCATCCGAGCCTGTTGACGTCTTGAGACTGAGTCTCTGTGCTGAAGGGGGAATGCCCGTGATAGGTTCGAGCTTTGCTTTCAGGGTGCTGATGGACCAGGACGGGGTGATGCGCCGCTCGGACGCTGAATTCTCTGAAATTACCTGCAGAGGAACATCGGCCATGATTGCAGAAGAAAAAAGGGGGTTGTCGTTGGTTGCGCGTCGTTCAGCTGAAGACCAGAAAAATTCGGAAGTGGACAGCCCAAATGTGAGCAATGTCGATTTTTCTTTTGACGATGGCGTTTTGGGCGACAAGGCCTGATAAAACAGCTCCGAAATTCTGTAGTTTCTTTGTTGAGTCGGGTGTGGAACGAGAGGTGCGGAGATGTTTGAGCCCAAGCCGGTGCATGTGAACTGGGCCTGCGTGCAAAAACTTTGATGCCTGTTGATGCTCCAGGACAGGTGGAAGAAGAACCCTGAGTGTTCTTCCCGAAGCAGGTGTCTTAGCGAGACTGACGAGGTGGGGTCGGCGGTCTCGGACGGGAAGTGACTGACTACGGTACGTGCATGTTGTGTTGTGTTATCGAAGCAGAAGCAGAAGCAGCAAGCTTTGCTCGTCTCGAGGCAAAACTACCAGACCAGACCTGCTGGGACGAAATCAGTTATTATCATCAACCGACAGGATGTAGATGTGCACATGAAAGCGCAAGACGCACATACACATACACATACGAGTGCACGCCGTCAACGACATGGGAAACCAGGCAAGAAACGGTGAACTGAACTCAAGATGAGCTGCATAAAGCTAAAATGATGTCGTATGGAGTAGAGGGCACTTGTCTCGGATGTTTGAGACGGATATGCTTGCAATGGCACATGGAAGACAGGGGACGGAAATAAGTCTGGACTCTTTTTTTTTTCTGTCCTCTTTTTCTTTTGCCAAGTGCACAATGTCTGTTCTGCCCGTAACTGCCTGCCAGCCGTAATTATGCACGCAGATGCCACGACGCTTGTGGCAGCTGCACCCACCAGCTGATGTTCGCAATTTCCAAATGCCTGCTTCTTCTCAAGTAAACCGCTGTTTGCCATCTTTCTTTTTTGTCCCAAAGACGTATGAAACCCGGCCCCCGAGGTGCTTCCAAGTTTCAAGCACGCATGACAAACACGAAAAGGTCCCCATGCACAGTACAAACTACCACAGTCCAAGTCTGGCCAAGTTGTCTCTTTGTTTATGCTGTTCTTCCAACACCGAAACAGCGCATATCATATCAGCCAGTCCGATAACTGCCTAGGTATATGGCTGGGCCCTCAATATAGACAGATTTTCTCCCCAGGTAGGTGGGCATCCTTCCAAGTTGACAAAATCGGCCACCTGAACTTACAGTAGCGAAGCTGTTTGCTGCCTGGTCTGGATGTAATATCTCGCGTGCTGGATCAAAACAGAGCATACATACAAGTCAAATGACGATAGACGGAGCCCTCCGTAGAGAGCCTGATCGAGTCGTCTGAGAATCCGCAGTCGTATCTGCTCTGCTCCGCCGGGCCTAGCCATTCCTGCCAAATCAGTTCATGTGGCCTCTCCGTGCACCATATTATGCTGGATCCTATTGCGCTCCACCAGACCAAAACTTCACGACAGCTGGAAGAGAACAGTGAAAAGAAATCACCGCAGGGTCCACAATCGAAAACTACCGATCAGCCCGTCTTGTCAATATGCCCGTGTCGTTCTGCATACTCCGTCCATGTGTCCCGAGTCGACGGAACCCTTGCCCATGGTTCGCTCATTAGCCCTCTGTCGGATACGCCATTGGAACCCGCGAGTCTGGTTCCAGCTGGACAGACAGGGGTCTTGACGCAGCAAAGCTTACCCAATGAGTATAGCTTACGCGCTTGCTTACCTTGGAAATACATAGGCGAGAAATAAGGGCCCGATTTACAGTTGCCTCATCTCAACTATGTCGGCAATTGCCCCGCCCAGTGCCGGTAGGATCCTGGCTCTTCGTTTTGGATATTCACATTCCCCTCAAGTTCTTAGCCAACTTGCAAGAGACCCGGCGACTGCTGTAGTATGGTCTACCTACATCCAGGCGTCTGCCTTGCGGAGAGCGCACAGCAGGAACGCCGGAGGATGCATAATCCACTTATTTGCAAATCCAGGTACTTGGTAGCATGTCCGTCAAGCTTAGGCTCTTGGAAGAACCTCAAACATGCGTGCGGCTGGAAAGAGAGCGTCTAATAGAGCTCCCAGTGCATGGGTTGGATGACTGCACCAATCTGAAGCAACCACTTGACATGCAGATTTTGTGCATTATAATGTGCATATCACATTATTTTTCCAACACACACCTGCGATAATACAGAAATCCGGCCCACCTGGTGGGCTTCAATGTCTCTTGATCAATGCTAAGTCCAGCCAGAGAAGGGGGGGTTCGCCTCTTCGTTCGCGGAGACGGCACGCACGCACATACGCGACATTGGGCACCAGGCTGAACTATTATGCCAAAAGCCAACTTCCGCGCCACGTTGGATCGACTAACTCTGCCCATCATGACCGAAATTGCACTACGAGGCGCTCCCTGTATCCGCTCGCCTGGCGCCGTCGAACACCAACTCCCTGCCAACGGGTCTCATTCAACGGTTCCCCGGAGTTGGGGAAAAAAACTAACGAACAAACAGGTGGGAAGCTGTTCTGGCTTCGGTTAACGACCGAGCCATCGGGCTTGAAAGCTTGATAGAAAACGAGGCTGGTGTTGTGAGCAAGCCTTTGAAAACCCTTCGCTTCAATGATTTAGGACGCTTGCGCGTTGATTGGGGGCCATTTGACACCAAATTCGTGGAGCTGTCTCCTCTTTCTCTCTCCGCGAAAAGCGGCCCATAATATCAGTGACGCTTGTGAGGTACTGTATTACCAGCAGGAAATATGACAGTGTTGCTTTTTCTTGCTTCATGCTTTGCCTTGCATTGCCGCATGGATCGCCAGAACCACTATTTTTCACAACGAGGGTTCCTTGTCCCTTATTTCTTCGCCCTGGCTTATATTCGAGGCAGCCACAGGTCAAGGCCGGAAAAACTGTGGTTCCCAAAGCTCAGACTGACGCGAGCCGTCTCGCCTCGTTTTGTCATCACCTTGGATGTCCGAGACATTCACCGCCCCAAACTTGGGCCGAGTCTCAAAGCTAAAGTGGCCCAAGTTTTGCAGTAAGTCGACTCTTGGTCGTAATGTGTTGCTGTGTTGGCAATCGAAATGCTTCCTGTTGATGGATTAGCAACATTCGTGCTGGCGCCTCCTGGCCAATCTTGCCGGTAGACGCCTTTTGGTGACCAACTTACGCAGCCACGGACGTCAACCGTTGACCAGCGGTGAGATGGTTCAGCTTATTGAAGCCATACCGACTCTTGTCTGCCACATCATTGATGATGGCGCAGCGCTATCAACTGACCGTGTGGGTAGGGTCCCAATACTCTTGGATGCGACCTCTAGCCATAAAACTTGTTTCGAAAATGCACCTAAGCAGGCCACCGACTGCCCATCGAATAAGCTCAGAGTAAGCCGGGGTCACAATCGGTGACAGGCTGAGATGTATTGCACTGGAGCGTGCAAAGGTAGTGCGTATACTTGTGAATCAAGAATCGCAGTCGCGAATCTTGAGGAGTCCATCTATTGTAACCACTCCTTTCGAGCTCGGAGTACTTGGTTCAGGGGACAAGTCCGGGTCAGTGCTTCGTGTACTCGAATTGGCCGAGTCACGACATAATACAAGATAATTGTCTCCTCTTGTGTCGTCTTTGTTCTTTCATTCTTTTCAGCCACTGTCTTCCATGCATGGATGTGAAATGGGGATTGCTGGTGTACAGTATCAGCAAGCCACCGACGATGGGTTTATGGCATTTCATGGTGCAAGCGTAATTAATGCAGAGAAACATGGGATTCCCAAACAGTGTCTCAGCCCACGTAGCCACGACAGCTCCTTCTCTTTGGACGAACTTGGCTCGAGCGTACTTGCCCACCAATGCATCTTAAGTTTGCTTTCTAGATGGACGACAACGCCACAGCCTATTATGGTTCCGGTACATTGCAGCCTCAGTTTCCCTTTTCTTTGTTGTCACAAAATGCAGCGGTGGATCTCTGTGGCACCACCCTGTACCAGGGGGATGCAACTGTCTGCAGCACCAACACTGAGCGTGTCGACATGGGAGCAGAAGGCATATTCTACAGAACGCTCAATCATTCATCAAAATTTTTTTGCTTTTGTGCTGACCACGCACTTTTCCGAGTGTTTGGTATTTGTCTTGTGGCCAACACGAACCAGAGTCTGCTCCGCAGAGTTGCCCTTCGTGTCAGAGCCGTCGGGGCGAAGACCGCCATCCGCATAACAGGTATGTAATTTGTAACGATCTCGTCCACCGGCAGTGGATCTCCTGCGGTATAGAGATAATATACTCCGTATTATCACAGCACTACTGTCTTGACCGAAAGTTGAAGATGACGTGTTTCTAGGTCATGCTAGAAGCATTTTTGCGACGGCCGGTAGGTCTGACTGGGATCGATCTGTACCGAGAACAAATCTCACATTGAGTGGCTTGGGCAATGGACAGTCACACTGATGAACGGCGGATCATGGTTCGCAGCCCGTCAATGACCGGTTCGAAACAGCCCGGGGCTTGACGTGGACATGAAGAACACCAACCAAGAGGCATCCACCTCTCACTCAGCCTGACTGTTGAGCCAGTTCCAGTTGACCGCCAGTTCTCCCACAGCCCGTGTGGCAAGCCGGGGATGCTTCCGGTGAGGGCGGCACAATGCGCGTCAACAGGCCAGTGAGGTTGCCTGTTCCTCGGTTCGGGCCTTACGTCGTTTGGATTAAGCAAGCTCGCTTTGGCTAGTGCAGGCTGTGCGACCAACAGAGGGGATAAGATGACGGGCAACATGACTGGGCTGCTCGTGCCCGAGGATGGAAAGTGGACCGGTGGTGAAAGGGCAGAGGAGCGTGCCTCACCAGTCGAGCACGTTAGCCTCATCTGCAAACACTCCCGCAGCGACAGTGCAAGTCTAGCCTACTGGCATTTTAGCGCACAGACGAATTTGACAGTCGAACGGGGTGGTGAAATACGATTGGGCCAGGATGCTAGAATGGTGTTCCTGAGGGGTCTTCTGTCAGATATCACTCCACGATGGCTCAGGGCCCTCTCGGCTATCCTTGATGAGGATCGTGTCTGGACGGTGCATAGCGATGCTATGACTTACATACGCAGATGGCCCCGTACTGCCGGCTCTGTACTCCGTATCGTACATGAAGAACAAGATGAGCCAAGATGCCGCGGATGCCATGCATCTCGCGTGACTGAAGATACAACAACATGCTCCTTGGCTGACTAGGGGCTGCAGCAGGGCGGGTCAGATCGCCAGTTGGGAATATGTCATCTATGTACCCGCCGTCATTGAACCTGTCGAGTTAATTTCGAGCACCTCAGGGATTGTATCGCACAGAATCGGAGTTTGATGCAGCAAATGTTGGAAGGTGAGCTGGCGTAGCTTGGGGTCATGGATGGTGTTTGGGAGGTTCAGTATTATGTTCGCAAACCCCATCCATCTGCGGGCTTTGGCACGAACATGGCCACGCTATCCTGTTCTCTGCGCCGCGCCCACAAACCGACCAGAATTTGCTCCCGGCTCTGCGGCTCAGTTTGCTACGAGGAGGCTGACTCGGACAATCCGTCGTTTACGGCATTGCGATCTTTGTAATTGCACCCGTCTCCAAAGCCGATGTCCGGCAATGTACCAATTTGACAGGCTGTGTTGTGCTATGAACAAGACCACTTACAGGCACATTCAACAATGAATTGAAAAATGAAAACAAAGACAAAAAACTTGCAAAATGACTGACAAACGCCGCTAGGAGCGAAGCCACCCGCCGGTCACAAGTTATTCAAGGCTGAGATGAGAACACGAACGGAGAGGCTGTAATAAATGAACAATGCGGGTTGGGGTTCAAAACTCACTGCCCCCCTGGTCAGCAGAGATTCAACACCGACCCCCCTGCCCGGAATCAAGTCAGCGCCGAGCCAAGGCCTCAACTCCGCGCGTCGTTCGCCAAAGACGGCCGTAATAGCAGTGGCGCACGAGCAGAAACCCCTGGCGGGATTGGTCAAATGCCAACGAGATGCTAAAAATCACACCCCGATCAGCCCTTTCAAGCAGCTTCGCTCCGAGATGAGTTGTTCGGATGACGACGAGGCTGGCAAGACACAGCACAGTAGGTACGGCATCTGGGTTCTTGGTGCTGGCATGCATGAGTGCGTGGCCATGCGTTGTCCAACACGTTAGCAGAAATTATGGAGAATCCAGAACCGCTGCCCATGGACCTGCTACCACCAGCCTCAGACGTAAATAGACGGCACCAAACAGTATGGCTCGGTGAGAAATCACTGTGCTGCACTATTGCGGGTAGCACCTCGAATGAAATGGGAATACATGCACGCAATAGTTGCAAACGGGTAGGCCGACGCTATGATGGTGTTGAAAGGACCTATTTCCGACTTCGACGGCCTTTCTTCATCTCGTAGCATGGCTCCGAAAGGTAATCTGACATGCTCAAAACTGCAACTTGAAGTTTAGATCCTAGCCTGGCAGATGCACGCCTCAACACACCTGGATCGACTTATACTGGGGCACACGAACTACTCCAGTTTGCACACCGCATAATCGGAAGCCATGGCATCGGCAACGGGGGCAGCAATTGCGCGCATTGCGTTTGTCCTGTTTGCTAGGCCCGGTTGCAGCAGCAGGCTTTTGATGATGCTGACGCGCAGTGCAGCCGTTGTCATTCATGCTTCTCATACCACGGGCCAATTAGTAACCAGACTGGCCGTGCATACATGACCTCGAGAGACGGAGGGAATGCGCTTGGTCGCTGCATCGGTGTTGCATTGACTTCGGGGAACTATTTCACGTCAACCAAAAAGGTATCAAGAATGGGCTCGAATAAGGAATTTCAATGCATGTCTGATGTAAGTGAAGTGCGTGCGTCGTTGCGGGCGCAGTCGCAGGCGTGTGGATGTCGGGATAGGTTTTAGCAGATTGGAATTGGAGGGTCAGGCCATCGTCTTTTGCGGGAGTCTATCGGATCATGCCTTGTCCTTGGCGTCTTGTTGCTTGGGCGTGCGCAAGAACGAGTTCATCGTCTTTTTTAAGCGAGTGTCTGATGCCCAGAGATCAGAGCAGAGGCAAAGGACACTGGATTGCTACGTTCATGAGGAGGAGGGCGCTGACGATGAGATTGATGGTGGAAACAAACCGCGATTTCAAATACTCGCCTGCTTGTCCCTGATGCCACGGCTTCACACCCGTCCCTCTGCTGATCTCAGCCCTGGGGACACTCGTTGGTAGAACCAGGGGGTTGGCAGTGCCCAGAGCATTATCACATGTCCTAGGTTCCGACAACGGTAAGAACTGGAGGTTGCTTACCAAAGTTGGTTTGCAGGTAATACAGTAATGTCCTCCGCTTGCCGTCATGTCTCGCTATTCACAGAGATGTTGCATTGACTATCTCCGTGAAGGGGACGTTCCGGATGTGATTGGGACAGGTAACAAGCAGGAACGCATAAATGGACGCGAACTATTATTCGGTCGAAGCGCAATCCACATCATTTACATCGACATCCGCTTATTTACACACTACATGCACCGTCGATTTTCCACGCGCAAAGCACGCAGAAGACAGTCACAGTAGACTCGATGCCCACCGACAATAATAGCTGGCTACCCAGCTTTGCCTGCACGTCACGGGGGATCGAACCGGTGTGCATATTATTGTGCCTGTTCCGGTGGGTTCTCGACATTGGGCTGGAAATGTCGGATCGATGTGATGTGATGGGCTGGGAGCAGGGAGGTGGGAGACTCCAGATGGATGGCAGCTTCCAGGCCAGGTTTTTCTACCCGACGCCCCATCTGGGATCGACCGCCAGCCGACATTGGGGATAGGGATATTATTCATTATTAGGGACAGGCACCACAGGCGGCCGTTGGAACTAAGCTAAAGTGATCGATGATGGATGGGCCAGAGGGGCCCAGAGGGCTAGGGTCGAGGCGAAGGGGAATTCAAGGCCAAGGCCAAGGCTAAGGCTGGGACTAATAGCAAGGCTATGGATCAATGGAGCGCAGCCACAGCCGGTGTTTGGGGCCCGATTTCTGCGCTCGCTCACTCCGCGCGCACCCACATCACCATCACCAGCATCCGCCCTAGCACTCGCACCAACGTGCCGTTCGCGGTGAGTGCCCAGGCGCGCGCATGATATTTACCTCTGTATGTGCTGTAAGTACCTGACGAGTCCCCTCTCACCGACTCATGGGCTCAAGGGGTCATGGTCGCGATGCTGGCCTTGCTCAAGCTCACATTCACTCACACTCACACTCTTGCTCACACTCACGCTCATGCCGACGCTCATGCCACTCCTGCCACTCCGCGGGAGGGGAGCCGGCCTGGGCATCCGTTTCGATAATGCAATGGGTCTCATTTCCAGCTCACTGCGCCTATGAGCTCACTGCGCCATCGAATCGAATCGAGTCAACTGGTCTTGTTCTGCTCTTCACCGGGGCGGTGGCGGCTACAGGACAAACCGGGCTACAGCTACGCATGCCGTAATCTATAGCGACCCATGCGGTATAATGCCTGATCCTACAGTACAATGAACCCACAATCCGCAATCCGCTGCAATCCACATCAGAGTCAGTATCGGGGTCTCGTTGCGAGAGCCGGCAATCTACATACAACAGGTACACGATATTGCAGTACAGCGGCAGGTGTAGATTCTCATCTACAACGTGATGCGTATATGCAATGCCTCGCGTGCATTGCGTGGCCGGGCGGGCTTTGTGCAGTGCACTCCGTTTAGATGCACAGATGGAGCGTAATACACATTACATACCTACGCAATGAAATCTCGCACCGTTTCATGTCGTCCGTCGTCAACACAGGTCTCTAATGGAGCGTTGTCGACAGGCTGCTTGTTGTTATGCAGTTCATCGCCGTGCAGCGCCGTTTTCCGCTTCCAGTTCCCTCTCCCCCCCACCGGCCGTTTGGGGGAGTCTGATGTCGGCGTTCTAGATTCACACCCACCTCTGCAGTCACATCAACAGAACGATGCTCGAACCCAACGTCAGACACCAGACACTCCCCTCCCCCTTTCTCCAGCTACGGCCTAAGGACCTACAGTGCATATTACAGGACAAACAGCGCATCGATGGGGATGGGGATGCCATGTTTGAACTACGCTCGACACCCCTCCCCCGGCGGCTCTTGAATGGACGCCAAACTTTTCGTTGGCTGTCCTTGCTCATGCATGGTCAAGTTAGGTAGCCCTATATGTCGCTCATTCGGGTGTCAGCTATTACAGTACTGTACACTCTGGCCACGACCACGACCCCGGAACCAACGAGACACGCCGGCAGGGTTGTCAGGACCCGGGACATGAGCGTTTGGCCCGTGGTCCCCTCTGGTCCTGGCCATGACCACTCTCGTGCTGCTCTCCGCCTTTGTCTCTGTCAATGCGTGCTTGCTGCAGACTGGAAGAGTCGGGGGATGGACGTTGGCAACTGCCAACGGGGCGTGGCACTGGCGGGCACTGGAGACTGGAACCGCTTGCGAGAATGAAGGAACGGTCTGTCTGGTCCAGTGGGTTTTATGGGGACTTTGGCTCCAAACGCAGGCGCAGGCGCAGATTTTTGCTCTGTCCGGCTCTTCTTGCTGGTGCCTGCTTGCGCTTGCCCGTTGGCTGTCTAATATTTCGTGTTTGGCCTGGATGGACCTTCCCTCTCTTGCCTCGCTCCTTTTTCCCGTCTTGGGTGGCATTGTGCATTGTCCACTGCCACTGCCCATCTCTAATTTCCAACTTCCGTTTTCCACCAGAGTCCCCTGTGCCGTTTCTGTTCTTGTTCCTGTCCCTGCCTGGTTCCTTCTGCTTCTCCTTTTGCTCCGTTTGCCGGCAGATAAATGCTTTGTAGGGCTGGTGGTCAGGGTATTATCTGGGTACCTCGCTGGGCACACACATAAACGCATACACACACACGCACGAGACTCAAGCCGGGTACATGGCAGAGCATGCGATGTCTTCGTTATGCAATATGCATCTGCATCTAGTTTAAAAGGCTCAAACTAGCAACCCAATCAACAGCAGCCCGTCCTCCAGAGACACCGCTAGTGGCAGAAAGAACGAAAACCGCAACACAAGCACATGCAATCGCTCCCTCACTCACACGCGCTCGCTCGCAACCCCCCCAGTCCAGTCGAGCAGCAGCCAAAGCAACGGGAAGCAAAGCAACGCAACGCACAGCAACGTAATAATTAGTCTAGCCCAAGCCCAGCCCAGCTCTCTTGGATGGCCATGTCCTGTCCTGTCGTCTTTGCTTTTCCCTATTACTCTTCTGATCCCTGTTCCCGACCCCCCTTTGGGACCAATCTTCCATCTACAAACTGAACCAGCAAGCTCCCGGCCGCAGGCCCGCCTAGTCCCTGCACGCCCCCCTGTCTTGCTTGATGCCTCATCCGACAGAGACTGACGTCTTGCTCTGCTTGCTGTTTCCACTTGGCGGCGGCCTTGCCCAAAACTAAAGAAGAGGCCCTCTCTGGGACGTCGGACATCAACCTGGCTTTGAGCTTGATTCAACTGACTGACTGACTAACGAGCTGGCTGACAACTGTGCTGCTACCGCTACTTTCTTCTCCTCGTGCTCTTCTTTTTTTTGTGTGTTCATCCAGGCGCTTAATTATTGTGGAAATCCCAGTCTGCCGCTCTCGCCAGTCCCTCTTTCATCCTGCCTGCCTGGCTCTATTTATCACTGGCCTTACTCGTCGACGTCGTGGCTCATTTACCGGCGTCTCCTTTTGCCTCATCTACGCTCATCTCCGCCCCATTGGTGGATGACAGACCCCAGCAGAACCAATCAAAGCCATAAATGCCACTTTATAAACACGATTAATAGGATTCGTTGTATGCTTGACCATCCCGAGACATTTGGTCTACCTCTCCTCGCCGTCAGCTTCTCTCATCTTTACGCATTTCCTTCCTTCAAACATTCTTCCCGCCTCGAAGCAAGTTTACACAGAGTCTAATCACAACCTTTACCGACCTGACAGCCTCTCGGTTTCCTTTCTCACACATATTCTCTCTAATACACCAAAAATACCTCGAAAAAAAGGAAGCCTACCCTCGCCTTCTGATGATTTAACTTGCCAGACTATTACGAGGGTTTTCTACGACATCGACAGTTCCGCGCATTCACCTCCTCCCACTTCACGACAAGGGCCCCTTCTTGATGCCCACGCCTCCCACACAGCACGTCTTTGCAAGCCGCAGAGGAAAATTTAACCCCAGCAGTAGCTCGCTCCCATACTTGCAGACGAGAGCATCGTGGTGGGCTGCCTGATAGGACTGAACTCCACTTACAAGACTTGAGCATTTACCTGCTTCCTCACAATCAAACGCGATACGCAATAGCAGGCACTCTCGCCTTTTCCTCTGTGTCTTGGTACACTGCATTGTTTGAGTGACTCGATTCCCCTCCCCTTCCACAAACGGAGCCCAGTCCCTCTGCCCGTTTGCCTCTTTGTCAATTCAAAGAAGAGGAAAAATATCCCCCAGAAAGCGTCCCAGCCCAACGGGTCACGCCTTTTGGGTAGTCAGCTAGAAAAGCTGGCCCAACTCAAGAGCCAACCTTTGCTCTGCCTCCCGCGGGCAGAGCCACCGTTTGGTGTCATCAATAGCGGCGACATCGGTTTCATACGCGGATCTCACGCCTCTGTAAACGGACACAGTGCCGCTACACGAGGCAAAACGGCCATCAACGTGGATATCACGTCCCTATTAAAGTCTTCCGACTCAAATGAGTCCCAAGGCTACCCCCAGCGGCACCCATCCGATCTGTTGCCACCGCACTCGACTCCGGCAGTCGCTGTTCATGGGCAACAGTTGCCTATTTCAACGGCATCAGCACCACCGACAGCACCACCGCCCCGACCTGTAGCCACCGTCACTGGCACGGGTCACCGTCGGAGCATGCCACCCCAAGGTTCGGATCAGCCAGTCAAGAAGCAGAGCAAGTGGTCACCGGAGGAAGATGCTCTCATCATCGAGCTCAGTGGCAGTGGGATGAAGTGGGAGGATGTCTCGAAGCGTTTGCCTGGGAGGAGCGCCATCAGTTGTCGACTTCACTATCAAAATTATCTCGAGAGACGAAGTGAATGGGACGAGGAGCGCAAGAACAAGCTGGCCCGACTTTACGAGAGGTAAGCAGTGTGTGCATGAGCGAAACTGAGAAAGGAAATGGGCGGGAAAATTGGTCTCCGAATTCGACACGTACCTTATACCTGACACCATTTTTGCTCGACCCAACACGATTTCAGGACATTCTGTTGTTTCTCTACCACGTTTCAACGTTGATGCTAACATGATTTTCTGCCCAGGTTCAAATCGGAAATGTGGGCAAAGGTCGCGGAAGAGCTGGCTGTACCGTGGAGAGCGGCAGAAGCAATGCACTGGCAACTGGGAGAGGCCGATATGGCAAGAAGGGCAGGCGTGGTACCATTCTCTCTGGCCGCCGTCAATCTTGAGAGTGGTCATCGATCGGCACCGCCGCCGCGAGCCAATATCCATTACCAACCGCAAGACACGGTAACCCGACACATCACGCCGCCGTCTCCTCGAACGATTTATTCTTCTCGAAACCAATCCGTCTCCTCGATGCCAGGCCAACTGCCACCGCGAGTCGAAAACGTCGCGGCGCCGCCTCCACCAGCACCACCGGTTGGCGCAGGGTCGATGGTACACGGGACCATGACGGAACACGGAGAATTCTACTACAGCTCCGGGCCTGGTGGGCCTGGTCTTGCCCCGATACAACACCAAGGACAGCCACGAAATCCTGGCTCGTTACCAAGTCTTGCGGAACTCACAACGGGGGTTAGTCCATATCCGGCACCAATTGATCGGCCTCACTCGGGACATGGGAGCATCTCCACGGCAGTCAAACACGATACCGATACAAACTTCCCAAGGTTATCAGCAGCATATAGATCAGAGCAGGGTGAAGCGACGCGCCAGTCCGGAAATGATGCAGCGAGAGGGAAGTCATCGGCGGCGCCTTGCTTGATACAGACCAGGATATTTTTCGTTTCGCCTCTCGTTACCGAATAATCTATTTTACGCCCACTTTTCCTCGGTGGATTTTCACGATAACTTAATGGCCTTGCAATAAGAAAATAATCGAAAAATAAGACCAAAAAAAACATATAGACTAAATATGGGATAACGGGTCTGGAGCACAAAGTTAGACAAAGGGAGAGAAACTGGATTTATGGGATAACCCTCGAAAAGGATGATTTCTTTTCTTTATTCGAAGCGAGCGATCATGCATTGGAGCGGCGACATCATTGTGGGGTTTACATGATAACATTATATTCTTACTGGCTTTACTCTCATCACGATACCAAGAAGCGGCACAGGCGGGAGGAGTTACCTGTTTCCGATACACGGGGAAGCAGCCTACGTTGGCGAGAGCGACTGAAGATTGGGCTGGAGTTGAGGACGATCTGGAATCACGGGCAACTGGCTGGCTAAGCTTCTCTTGGGTGACATGGGGAGTCATAATGGGAATGGAACTGGGAATGGGAACGGAACGGGACAGGGGTTCAGAATCAGGAACAAGGACGGAATATAGATAATAGGGCGACTACGAAGCGAAAACAGTTTCTTTGGTGTACGTATAGAAGGGCATTGAATGGACAAGACAAAAAGGCATTGATAGAGCCGGAAAAAGGCATAATTGAGCATATTCGACCGCACTGAGAGGGCGTTTTGACGCGTGACTCGCCGTGAGCTCATTTTGAGTTGTGTTTTGAAGATGAGAGGGCGGGTTTTAGAGTTTCTGGAGTTGTCGGTCCGGGATGTCGTCGGGATGGAGGACCGAAATCCCCGATTTGAACTTGGACACGATTCAGCCCAAACAAGAGTATACGTAATGAGTCTCAAAATTTCTGTTCAGATTTGTCTTGGAAAAAAGAGAGTAAAAAAATAGCTTAAACTTTCTTCTTCAAAATCACCCACCAATTATCCCTCTCATACCCACTCTCCACGACCTCGCCCCCCGCCATCCTCACATCCTCCTCCAACTCGCCCTCCCTATACAAATGATAATACCTCTGGTACGTCTCATCGGGAACGTCGCTCCCCTTCTTCTTCATCACCCACGGCACCAGCGTGTCCTGCTGGGAACTCTCGTCCCACCCCTTCCTGCTATTATTTTGCTCCAGCGCCCACACGTATATCAGCGCCCTGCCGGTATCGGCTAGACATTGTGTCAGGGCGGAAATGGCATCTTGTCTGCGCTGACGGGTGGAAAAGTGGTGGATCACCGCGATGCAGATTATGAAGTCGGCCGAGTTGAGGCGGTAGGGGAGGCTGAGGGAGTCGGCGATGAGGAATTGGGAGGTGGGATTGTTGGAGCGCGCGAGGGATATGAGTGAGGGGGAGCGGTCGGAGGCGAGGATGTGTAGATGGGGGTTTACGGGGATGTATTTGCCGTTGCCGCAGCCGATGTCGAGGCCGATGCTACCGGGGGGGAGGGAGGTGAGGAATTGGGTTATGAAGGGCCAAGGCTTGTGGCGGGTTGCGCTGAAGTGAGGGGCTATTGCTTCGTAGACTTTGTGGACGTGGGTTTGTTCGTAGGTGTCTGGGGGGTTGTCGGTGGTGGCCATTTGTGATTGTGTGTGCCGTGCGTTGTGGTTTGGTGTGATAGTGATGGTGGGTGATGATGGTGAGGTGAGGTTGTTGATGGTGAGTGAGTTTGAGGTGTGATGTGGGCTGGTGGAGGTTTAACTGAGTATCAAATTTTTTTATCATCTATATTCTATTCTATGTGTTTGACCTAGTTTAACGTACATACAATTACATTCTGTTTTCATCGCAATGGACGTCACAAGTGCATCTTAGTAGATAAAAAACAATATTATATCGCTTTCACAAGCTTGCCATAAAGTCAAGTCAGCATCACGTGCGTCATGCACCTCACAGTCAGTCGCAGTCCCAATCGCATCCACATTCAACCACCCATCAAGCACGCACCACATCCATCAACAAACCTCGGCACGCATAAGATCCCAAACACTAACAACCCTATGCATCTTAGTACCAAAAAAACCTCATCAGCAAACCATTACCGGCCCGAACTAACAAAAACCTGACAAGCGCACTCCCATGCCCAGAAGCCTTCCATAGAAAATTCTCCCGTACAACCCCCCTACCCCTGCCCCCTTACAAAAACTAACGCTAAACAAGCTCACTATTGATACCTCCTATAACCAAACACACCCATTATGCCAAAATTTCCCAGCCCACCGTAAACTCTCTACGCGAATGGAACACTCTTTGCCTTCCCGCCGAGTATTTCCACTCTAGGCATCTCCGCTTGTCAAAGAGTGTTCCAACGCACGGGCTTTCGCACGCCCCCCTTTTCCCTGCGCGAACCACGAGATAGTATCCTTGTAGACATTTACAATGACAGATGGTTGTGAAACGGACTAGCATTATGGGGAAGAATAATCCGTGAGTTTGACGTGAACTAGTTCAGGCACGTACGGGAGAAGGCTGAACTTGTGAAACTTGAGTATGCAAGTGCAAGTGCGAGTGGTTGCCCACATTCCTTAGGCTGTGCTTCTAGAATTGTGTTCTTGTTTTTTTTTTTTTTTTTGAATCCTTGGGACTATAATTAGATGGGGACGAACGGGTTCCGGGGTGCTGGTGCTGGTGCCCTTGAGGATCGACGTGGGCGCGTGATGGACATGAACGCCTTTGTTCGGGGATGCCGAAATGAGGTTCTTATGGTAGATATTGGACATGGGAGGGTGATGGATGGGGTGATTTTTTCGGGACTTGTTGCTATCCTCGGTTGTTAGTAAGAGTGCCAGAGTAAATGATAAGTGGAGAAAATTAATGGATTTGAGGTTTGTGTCATTGCTGAGTTCAAAGGATTGACGGGATGCTTGATCCTGGTGATATAGCAGATACATGAGAACAGTTCATAAGTCTCGATAATCGTAAGTTTTCTCTTTTTTTCCCTTAGAAGACAAGACACTACTGCAAGATCCTAGCGCGACACAGACACGTGGAGGAGGGGTTCGTAAATTGTAACTAGTCATACGCATTTCGCAACAGGCCCTATTCGCATTGTCAACGTAGGACATTAGACCCTCACTGGTTTCCCGTGTTCAAAGGACTCTTCGCATCATACACATCCGTAATAATCAACTCGGGATACTCCACGCCACCCTGCTGCAGCGCCGCATCCATCGTCTCCATAATCACGATGCTCTCCTCCCACGGTAGCGTATCGCTCTGCTTCTTGCCGTCGCGCAGGCACCGCGCGCACTCGTCTGCCTCCCAGAACATGCCGTGGCCCCAATCCCTCTTGGGGTCCTTGGGAATGGGACACTCCACGACCTCGACCTTCCCGTCGCCCTCCTTCTTGATGACGCTGTACGAGGTCGGGCGGAACGCCGGGTGAGGCACCTGGATCTCGCCCTTGGAGCCCTGGATGCGGATGGCAGGTGCGGCCGTTGTCTGGCCGTGCGGCGAGGTGCCGACGAGGATGGACGTCGTGGCCACGCCGATGGACTTGCTGCGCGGGAACTGACAGATGATGCTGGTGTTTTCGTCTGCGCCAGTGTGGTACTTGTTGATGGCGGCGAGGACCTTGGGTGCTTCCTTTGTGGAGGATGGCTGGACGTGGTAGAGCGTCTGGAAGACCCATGTGAGGGCGTAGATGCCGAGATCGAGGAGCGCGCCGCCCGCGAGGTCCTTGTTGACCATGCGATGGGTGTCGGGGAAGCTGACTCTGCCGTCGTCCTTGTCGGTGTTTTCGTTGAAGGACAGGTCGGCCATTGTTCTGTACACGGTTCCAATCTCTCCCGATGAAATCAACTCTCGGATCTTGATACTCAAGGGAAAGTATCGCGTCCAAACGGCTTCCATGAAAAACACATTCTTCTCCTGCGCCTTGGCGACCAGCTTCTTGGCCTGCGATGCCGTAACGGTCAATGCCTTCTCGCACAGTACATTCTTGCCTGCGTCCAAAGCCAGCATGGCATTTTGGAAATGGTGGCTGTGAGACGTCGCGACGTAGATAATGTCCACATTGGGGTCGGCAACAAGCTCTGCGTATGAGCCGTAGGTGCTGGCTGAGGCAGGGCCATCAATCTTCTTGATGAATTCGGCAGCGCGGTCGGCAGAGATGGACGACGACACTGCGACAATCTCGTGACGCACGTCGTGCACGTCGCGGCTCGTCGGGTCTGTGAGGAGATCCTTGCAGAATGCTGTGAGAGGGTATGATGTCAGAGGGTGGTTCTGTCCGTATGGCACGAGAAATGCTTACTTTCTGCGATCCAGCCCGTGGCCATGATGCCCCATTTTATGGTGTAGGGAGTGCTGGAAGCCATCTTGCTTTCCGTCTTTGGGAGGACTGCTCAGAGGCTGTGTTCGCGATATTGAACGAGAGCTGGTGACTTATACGTCTGGGGTGGGATGGCGAGAGTGATACGGAGCGGGGATGATGTGGTTGAAGAGGGTGTGGCTGCTATTTATCACTCGACACTCGATTCAGTGGCTTGGTGATGTTGAAGAAAAGAAACCCAATTCAGTTGTGATTGAGCACATCACGGGAGGAGAAGACTATATCGGCGTAAGTAATAGTCTGCCAGATGGAGAACAACATATTGAAGCGATCCAATCGCTCAAGTCGCCGACTGCTTCGCGCTACGTTGAAACCTTGATGGCGGGTCTCGTTTAGTCCCAGATGGATGTTGTTGGCCATGGATGGCTTAACTCCATGATATCACCGTAGGCACTTTGCCTAGACCACACAAAGCTTAGAAATCAGTACCCATCCCATCTCCAACATCTCTCAACGAGCTCGCCCGTGCATGTTCCACAATCATCTTCGGCCAGCTGCGATTTGTGATTGATCAATTCGGCCTTGTTTCTCCACGATACACAGCAGCTTCCGTGAGCAGTGCTGTTGCAGAAAAAGATGCGAGAATGAGGGGTAGTGGGGTCGAATTGGCTAAAACGGACCAGGCAGCGCGTTACTTCAATGCTCCAAGTGTGCTGCTTCGTGGGCCTGACCCGACGGAAATTGGGGAAAGATACCTTCCCCATTTTGATCGGCTTCTGGAGTTAAGCAACTAAGTCCTTGCCGTATCCGCGATCGTATACCTTTTCGGTCCAGGAAAACTGCGTCGTCGTTGGTGGTCACATAGAAGCAATTTAGCAGCGGTAGTTTTTGTTCTGTGCAATTGGCAAAATGCTCCATACACGAACCGACCAACGAACTGTTGCATGCTGTATGCATGACGTGCCGTTCCATCCAATCATGTAACCGCCGTCAACCGTCTCGGAGCTCTGCTGTTGCACCTCCTCTATCGCAAGCTCTCAACGTGTCTTTATCCAATCGCCTTTAGGCATTGTCTTTGGAAATCGCCAATCCACTCGAATTATTAGCGCTGCCGATATTGCTGCTATGGCACAGATCTCTATAGGATCCCAGGCGTCTCGCCTAGCCAAGGATCTGACCTTGGCTGGACCGTCGGCAACCAAGATCCCCAAGCTCGTCTACGGCACCGCCTGGAAGAAAGAAAGAACCGCAGATTTGGTGTATACCACCCTGAAATCTGGGTTCCGCGGTGTCGACACAGCTGCGCAGCCGAAGCATTATGACGAGCATGGTGTGGCTGCAGGTGTCAAGCGCGCGATCACGGAGGGCATCATCAAGCGCCAAGACCTCTTCGTAGGATTCAACCTGCCTTCTCCTCAAGTCTGGAGTGTTTGCTTTCACTAACCTGGTATAATTAGATCCAAACCAAGTCCACTGCGCCAGGTGGCCAGAATCACATCACTCCGTATGACCTCAATGCCCCCTTGGTTGACAAGGTCCATCAGTCCATCCAGTCTTCCCTCAAGAACTTTACCATTGAGGGACAGGAGCCATATCTTGACAGTGTTGTTCTCCATTCGCCGATGGATACCGTCCAAGACACAATGACTGTCTGGAGAGTCCTGGAATCGTACACGCCCAACAAGATCCGCAATCTTGGCATATCAAACACGACTTTGGATATTGTGGAGGCACTGTATGGCAACATGGCAGTAAAACCTTCCGTTGTACAGAATCGCTTCTACGACGGAACCGCGTATGAGGTCGAAATTCGAACGTACTGCCGAGAGAAGGGCATCGTGTTCCAATCATTCTGGACCTTCACGTCGAACCCAAGGCTGGTGAAAAGCGAGCCCGTCAAGCTGGTTTCTCAGAAGGCTGGCGTGGAGGTGGCTGCTGCGTACTATGCGCTGGTTCTCGGGCTGGAAAGTCTGACCGTTCTCGACGGAACCACAAATCAGTTGCACATGGAGCAAGATCTGGAAGGGCTCGAAAAAGTCGGGGCCTGGGCTGAGGGGGATGGTGCATCAGACTGGGCCTCAGCGCTGGCAAGCTTCAAGGGCCTGATTGGGGATGCGTAAGATTGTGATTCATTCCATCACGAAAGATTTGAATTGATTCAGCAGTTGAAGATTTATTTTACTCTCATGATGAACACAGACTTGTCTGGCATGATCAAGTCCATAGTCAGGCGCATCTGCAAGGGGCAGGCACGGGATTTTAACTCGGGAAGGAGCGGTTGCGGGAAACTTACATCACAGAAGGTTTCGTTCCACGCGCAAACTTGCAAGCTTATGAAAACATAGAGACTCAACCATAACTTATCTTTTCTATAAATCCAACCTCTTGGAAATGCGCTTTCTATCCTTTCTCTGCAAAAGAACAAAACATTATATTATCGTGAACAAGTTCATATATCCTTTTCTAGGGTAATTTATTCCAATCAACGAGTCGAAAATCAGCGCGTCCGCCAAGCTCGGAATATCAGATCCAGCGTCGGGTAGTGAACAGCAAACAACCCGCTGGTTGGTGTCACAAGGATTGGGCGGTTAATTAAGTAGTGCCCAAGTATCCACAATGGACGCAGATAACTTCCACCATGGGTAGGAGACACGAGGCAGTACGTTAAACATCTCAATATCAGTATCAAGCAGGCAATCGTGAACTCATATGCTGACATCTGGACTAGGTTTTCGATCCTTGTTGTCAAAGATAGTGGACAACGGAGCGGAAGGCTCCAACTCCCTGCCACCCCAGCACCAGGCTGGCTCAAGAGTTGGCGAACGCCTGAACTATCAGACTCCATCCAGCACTGATGCATTCTCTAATAAAGACAGTGATGCTTCATGGAATCCGCAGCCCATTGTGAGCACGCCTCCTCCCGTCCAAATGATGGCATCGCCGCCGCTATCCTCCCCCAGCGAATCCGAGACCGATGATGGTCAGCCTACTCGCACCGTTGCACTCTTCGACGACGCCCCTTCTCCCATTGAGACCAGGTGTATTCCAAAATCATCGTCTGCCAAGATAAACTCGCCATCAACTGCATCCCCTTCAGACGCGAGCAAAGACGCAGGGCATGAGGTACTCGCGACAACATCTGGAAAGAGAAAGAGGAAAGACGACGCTGCGGATGACGTTTGTGACATCCTGGGCCCTTTCGCACAAGAATTTGATCGGTCTAAACGAGACATGTTGCGAGCCAAAGCGAACGCGCTTCGCGACGAGTCCGGCAGGGTATGTCCTTTGGATATGGCACGGCTACTTATGAGAAACAGCACACTTGGCCAATTCGGGCAAAGTCGCTCAACAGAGCTCGAAGATGGTGAGAGAGCGATTCAGAGGATGCGCAATGAGACCTTTGACTTGCAGCGTCTGAAGGAGCGTCAGGAGAGGGAAGAAGCCGAAAAGCGCGAAAAGGAAGAGAGGCGCTTGGCCAACAAACGCAAGTATGGGCTCCTCAGGAACAAGACGCCCAAGGACAAAAGACTTTGAGCCAGAAAAACCCGAAAGCAAGTAGCCTGAGACAGATGAGTTTCAAGACGATTGATGTGCGAATATATCAATCAGGCTGTTGGGGGGTTATTGTCTTGTTGAAGAGTCTGTACTTGGGCATACTCGTTTCGATCGCTATATGATGGTACAGATCTTTTTTTATGGCAATTCTTGGATACACAATGCGAGGATGCCAACTCCGTTGTGGTTGTGGGCTCTCGTGTTGGCAAGCCTGGCCATTGTATGCCTTGGTGTCTTGGGTCGTTGAAAGAAACTTGGTCTAAATGTCCTTGGCAAATGTGTTGGCGACAATGAAAGGGAAACAGGCGGTAGCTTCCATGTACACCTGTATCGGCGTCAGCCACCGTTTGTAATAATAAAATAGGAGTAACACTCCATTGGCGTTGGTCCAACTCACCTTGACGTTATCGGCGCCCATCTTGATCTTGCCCCACGAAACCGCCTCATCAGGACGAGCGCCCGCATCACTGCCGTCAAACTCCTGCGCAGTGTTAATATAAACAGCAGATTCCGCACCGTTTCTCATGAGACAAGCATTGGCGATGTGGTGCTTGACGACTCCACCACCCAAGATGATCATGCCAGCCCTCTTCGCCCTAACCGAAATGGTATTGATCTTGCGAATATCCTCGACGATATCAATCTTGAGCTGCTGCGGCGACGACTTGAAAGTATGAAAATACAGCATATCCCCCAAACCGCCATCCGTCAAGGCCGGGCAAAATACGGGGATATCATTCTTCCAAGCCCAGTAGTACACGGAGCTCTCGTCATTAATCTCCTTGCCGAGCCGATAAATCACCTTCGAAGGCGTCCAGTTAATTTCCTCTTCCGTTCCTTTACTGGCTTCTTGCTCCTCGAGCATCCTGTCGAGGATGGGGACGATCCAGTCCTCGAAGGCGCAGTAGTTGGCGTTGGGAACGACGAGGTTTCCGATGCGGTTGAGGCCCTTCTTGCGCAGGTCGGAGCCGTTGGCGCTGAAGGAGGACATGTACGTCTTGCCGAGGCACTTGATGAAATCTTCCTCTATGCCGCCGGCGGTGGTGACGATGGCGGAGACGTGCTTGTGCTCAACGAGCCAGCGGAGGGTGCCGCGGAGGCCGGAAGAGATGAGGTTGGAGGTGTAGCCTAGGAAAACTGTTGTTTTGTCGTTTGATTCAGGGTCTCTCCAGTTTTGCTGTTTCTGTCAGTGAATCCATTCCTCTTCATTGTTTTGTTTATTTACTTATATTGTGGTAAAGATGATATGTTTGAGTGTGATATGCGTCTCTGCTTGAAACTCACCATGTCGTTGATAATGCGAATTGCTTCCGCCATGGAACTCGCTTGAAACCCCATGTGGCGCATGCCGAGATAGAGATCTTGTGCGGTAACGGGTCCCTTGAGCTTGTTGAAGTCGAGCTCCTCGACGGGCTGGGCGTCAGAGGGCATGGCTTCGGACTTCATGAGCACGGCGTCGGTGGCTGCTGCGGGAGCAGCATCATGGTGGGATGACATGGTGGACGAGAGATGGGAGAGGGTGGGATTCTATGGAAGAAATATACGGAGTGGAAAAGGATTTGAGGTGCAGCAACTTGACAATAATAATATAGAATGCAGTGCAACTGTGGTACGAGATGGTGCTACATATGAGGGTGGTCCGAATGAGCGAGTGAGTGAGTCTCGAAATTTGTGCCCATCTGCTCCACTGGTTTGGTTCGAGGTCGGCTGCAGCCGGTGGTGGTGAATTTTTTTGTCTCAATTTTTTAAACTGGGGTTTGGCGGTGGTAGGTTTGGCTGTTGGTGGGCGGGACTAATATGGATTAGAGCCGGCTAGTGCCCGGACTCTGGCAGTACCGTACCCCAGCTGCACAGACTTGTAAAGCTTACTACACTTCTTTCAATGAAGATATCTCAATATTGGAAAGTATGCGAAGTAAAACCGAGATGAAACTGGGTACTATGATGGAGTAGCAGATGCTTGACTGCAATGAATTGACCTCACAGCCGCTACCGAGCTGTTGCGTTTAATTCTGGCCTTGATAATGGCACGCTTTGTCATGCCTGATGATTGCACAAAATTGATATCGCGGCGTGACACACTTGATGGCTCATAGCCATAGCAGACTCAGCAACTATTCCTCGGGTCCAAGATCATATGAAGCATGCCGGCAATTTCCTACGAGCTGTCATGTTCGTTGTTATCGATATGTGGAGCCATGTTTGCTCCTCAATCAGCACCTCGGTTAACAAAATTTCGTCAACTCGTCTCATGTGAGCATTGTACGGAGTATAAAACACTTGAAACACCAGTAGGTAAAGTTGAAGATGTAAGACTGCAGTCTTGTTCCAGTTGGCTAGCTGGAGCGAGAGGGTTCAGGGCTGCATAAGCGCGCTGCATAAGCGCGCTGCATGTTTCCTGCCAACACAAAGCTCTGTATTCAGTGCCGTTAGCTTGTACAACGGCTCAGATCGCTTGCCCCGTTATAATGTTGTTTTGGTTCAGAACCTTCAACTAAAGGACTGGATATTAAAATGGAGACTGATGCGGCGGAGAGGCGTGGAACATCTTGCCCCCCTTCGTCTTGACTGCAATCGCATGTTTGAGCTTGGTTGATCGAGTTGAATCACGAAAATGTCGTCTGGTGTCTGGGGGGAAGGAACAGTTCGGTGCTTTCTTGCCGAGACGGGACTAGCGCGACGATGGCAGTTTGCTCCATAGTATCAAAGTGTAATCAAAAACAATTGATCCAGCACCACCAGCCAATGTTCGTGCCTGCCGCTCCAGCACGCCCCAAGCACCTGGCAGCACCTGGCAGCCAGCACCATGCCCGCCAAACGCCGCGCCGCCATTGGGCGCTTGGGCGGCGACCAGCCCATCTGCCCTCGTCTGGATCCAATCAAGGCGCTAGCACCGATCGACAGCCAGCCCGGCTGGTGGCAGACTGCTGGGCAAACTGGGGCACCACCAACTGAAAAAGTCATGCGCAAATGCAGCGCACGTTCAGTTTAAGGACTGCTGGGGCACCAAGACGGAGATGGGGACGGGGCCGGGGGTCCGACTGGACAGCTGCACTCGATTGGACTGGACTGATCCATCTTCAACCCTTCAACCCTTGGACCTTCAACTCTTCACCTCCGTCCAATTCGACTTCACTCTCGAACCACCTGCGCTTCGCCGCTCACCCGCATGTCGCGTCACCACCGCCTGTTGCTACGCTGTCCAACTCCCATCTACACTAATCGACTCATCGGAGACGCCTTCCACCATTCTCTTGCGACTCAGCCTAGGCATCACGACACCGCGACTGCGACTGTGCACGCCCACACGCTCCCTGGACCAAATCTTCAGAGGCTCGCGGCTGGCTAGCTCCCAAAACACCACACTCCAAACGACCCCAGGACCTTTATTGAGCCGCATTCTCTCATCCTTAACTACTCTCGACAGCCGCGGATGGGATTCTGATTGAACCCGCCTTCATCTACTGGGCTGTTGCCCTTTCACACGACTGATGTACGTGCTGTGCTGTTCTTTTTCCTGATATGCAAGCCATCGCGATGACCTGTCCTTGCGCTTCCCCATAAATTCTAAATGCGCCGCCTCCGCCTACTAATGCAAGCCGTACATCTTGAACCTTGTGACATTAACTTTGGCTAACCGCACCATTACTCCTACACAGGGCGTCCAGATACAGATATGATCCGGACCGCCGGTCTAGGTCGCCAAGGGACCGGTCTCCAGACCGTTTTGACAGAACCTCACAGTATGGCGACAATGACCGTCGTCGCTCGTCCGCTGAGACCAGGTCGAATTCGTCCGGTTTTCCTTCCAATCGCGACGGCTTTGGGGATTCCTTACGAAGAGAGCCGCCACGGGGCTCCAAGACTCTGGTTGACGCCCCAAGCGGTCCTCGAGGCGGCTTCGGCGGCGATTTCCGTGGCCGAGGTCGCGGTCGAGGAGGAGGCAGACCGTGGCCCGCTAGGGACGAGAGTCGCGATCGCGGAAGAGATCGTGATATAGATTACAGAGACCGATATCGAGATGAGCGAAGTCGAGAGCGGGAGCGCGAGAGGGATCGTGATCGTGATCGAGACCGTGATCGAGACCGGAGGGACTCTAGAGATTTCCGACCCCGTCGCTCACCGCCACCGCCCGGCAGAGGTCGAACACCGCCCCGAGATTTTCGCGAGAGAGATAGGGACGGCCCGCCACCAGATGCCGATAGATCACGCCGAGGATCTCGAGATGGAGGGCCACCTTCAGCCGGGTCGCCGAATTCTGACCCTCCCTTTGGGATGCCACCGTTTGCACGGGGGGGCAGCTTTATGCGTGGCCGGGGTAGAGGAGGTAGAGGCGACTGGCAGTCAGATCGTGGCCGAGGAAGAACACCATACGATGACCGTGGCGACCGTTATCCCCGTAGTCGGTCTCAAGAGGCGCGATGGGGGCGTGAGCGGGACGAACGCGAACGATGGGATAGATATCCGCCAGACGCAGACATCCGGCGAGATCCTCGCGACGATCGCGACAGAAACGACCACGACCTCATACGACCAAAAAAGGAAGCCAGACCGTCTATTTCCCAAGAACCTTTTAACCAATCTAGGGACGTATCGCCACCGCCTGTCGCCCCGTCAGCACCTGCCTTTGGATCGGTGCTCAGTCGAACCACCACCGGGGGACAGGATGGTGGGCCTTCATCATCGACTACAACCACGAGCGGTATTACACCGAAACCTCCCCCGTCCGCACCTCGGGTTCTCTCAGACCGACCTGGTTCTGCGGGCAATTTGGCACCCACCGAGTCTTCTGCGCACCACAGTCGTCCTGCAAGGGCGGGAAGTCATGATAGCCCAGCGATTCCGGTTGGACCGCGTGCGCAGCAGCAACAACAGCAACGACCTTCCAGCAAACAATGGATCAATCCTGAGCTGAAGAAGGCGCCTCTATCGCCTCAGATGAGTAGAGCGCAGACTTTTTCGCATGCATCACGGCGTGAAAGTAGGGAAGGGGAGCAATCACACGATACAAAGCGACCACGCAGCAGTGACGCGGACAACGACTTCAAGGGATCTGGCATTGATAATAGGGCTCGATCAACCCACAGTGCGGAGCCGGGCGAGATTACAATCAAATCAGAATCGGATAGGGCAGGCTCTGTCGGCGCTGAGCCGGTCAAGGTTCCGGCCGAGCCTCACTCCTCTACTACACAAGCTACGAAGAAGAACGTCACCGACTCCGCGAAGGAAGAGCCTCTGACAAAGCCAGAACGACCCACAACAAAGACTCGGAAACGTCCAGCTGTCGGGATGGTGCGATTCGCTCTCCCTCCAAAGACTGCGGCGCCGGAACAGGATTCAGAGTCAGATGATGACGAAGATATGGCCGACTACTTCAATATGGAGATCGAAAAGACTGAGGCGGAGTTGAGCAAGCTGCCACAACCCAGCCTTTCTTTGGAGGTCGTGGCGCGGTTTGCTGCTTTATCTCATGGCGCCATGGCACGAATCTTGGGGGATGGTGAGGGTTTGACCGATATTTTGGGACCCGTTCCCGACAGCTTGGCCATCTCGGCGCCCAAGACCGAAGACCTTCCCTCTGTCACTGAAGAGAAGGATACGGTAATGGAGGAAGCAGGGGTTGAGTCGAAAGAAACGGACAAGACCGAGGCTGCACCAAGTGAACCAGCCGCGAAGAAGGCGGAAAGCCAAGAAGCGAAACCCCCCGTCATGGCCGATCCGGTTGCCAAGAGCGAGGAGATGGACATTGATGGGCCTCGTGTACCATCACTCCCTGCAACTGATACTCAAGCTAAGGACGATACGGCCAGCAAACCCTCGTCTCGGCCGACGTCGCGATCCGGCAGATCAGCGTCAGCCGCTCCCTCAACGGCCAAGGAAGTCGCCAAAGCACCTTCGCACCCCCCCGAACCAATCCCAGAAGCCGTCGAGACTGCTTCAAAGCCACCGAGCACGCCGTCACAGGTACCAGACGAAGATGATGAGACCGAGTCCGAGGATGAGACATTCTTGGATGTGGAAACCGTACACCGATTCATGAGAACACCACCGATTGACGGGCTCCCCAACTACAGTTGCGAATCATGGACAAAGGACAAAGATTTCCTTGCTTCGCTAGACACGGACTCGGCCATGGACGGATTCGTGACGGAACACCTCGAAAAGATTCACCTGGAGGAAGCGCAACAGCAGAAACAAGGACAGAAGGAGTATGCTGACAGCTACATGCACTACCTAAACTTCACTCTCTCTAGTGATCCAGCCGCCGTCAAGAGCCGGGACAAGTTTTCCGTTACTGTGCCCATGATTGAGCCTGCCGGTACAGTGACCCCAGAGCCGAAGCCAGAAGGACGTACCTCGGGAAGAAGATTTGCGTCGGAGCACGACCTTGAGCGAGTTCTTCAAGCGTCCATGCGAGAGGACGAAGAGCGCAAAGAACGCGAACAGAGAGCCCAGAAGGAGAAGTACCGCAGCGAAAAGGAGGCCATCATCCCCGAGATGTACTGGGACGCAGAGCAGAGAGCCAAGGCCCAATATGTCGACCGCTCCGGCCACACGCCCCAGGATCGCCTGGTTGCGGCATGGCAGGTGCTCGCACCCGTCAACAACTTCACCGAGGAGGAGAACGAGCTATTCGAGAAACGCTACCTGGAGAACCCCAAACAGTGGGGCAAGATTGCAGAAGTTATACCCAATCGCGACTTCGGCACGTGTATTCAATATTATTACCTAATGAAGAAGGATCTCAACCTGAAAGAGAAGCTCAAGAAGCAGCCTAAGCGGCGGAAGAAGGGCGGACGAGGCAAACAGAGGTCCAGCGCTTTGGTGTCTGAACTCGGAAACGGCGACGAGAACGAGGAGAACCAGGAAACGGGCGAGAATGGAGAACGGCGACGACCACGACGAGCAGCCGCTCCCACATGGGGCTTCGAGCAACCGGCCACGGACAGCGAAAATGCCACCCCTGCGGGAACACCAGGACGACGCGGTGCCTCAGCGGCCGCTCGAGGTGAGCAAGGCGAGAAGGTTGATGGCCGGAAAGGTCGCCGACGGGCCAAGGACAAAGACAAGGATAAAGATAAAGACAAGGATAAGGACAAGGACGGCAAGGCAGCCAAGCCTGGTCAATCTCTATCCGCGACGCCGGGAGGTGGATCTGGGAAAGGCAGGTCTCGGTCGAGCTCCCGAGTTCCCAACGATATTCCTGCAGCTCCTGTCGGGGCAGAAGTCAATCGCCTCGTTCCGGCTGTGGCGGGGGCGGCGGCATTCGAGCAAGGGGCCATGGCCCCTGGTATTCATCCGCCGTTCCCTATTCAGCAACAACATCCGCAGCAGCATCAGCAAGCAGCTGCGCAGGGTCTTAACCGGGTCAAGCCATTATCAGCCTCGTCATCATCCATGGCCGATGTCATGGCTGCACCCTCGCTGCGTCCCGAGCCGCCTCCTCCACCTCCTCCTCAGCCGGCAATGACAACGTTCAATCTTCAGCCCCAAACTGAACGAAAAGCTCCTGCGCAGGCGTCAAGTTACTGGAGTGTATCAGAGTCCAATGATTTCCCCCATTTGCTACGATCTTTTGGTTCCGATTGGACGGCTATTGCGGCACACATGGGCTCCAAGACGGCCGTGATGGTGAGTTTGTTTTTCCCTCACTTATGTTTGCTTTTTTTTTTAAAAAAAATTCTTTCCTGTCCCCCGTTCATATGCGTGTTTCGTCCCTTGTCGCTTTCGCAATCTGGCTTATTCTTACACGTCCCTTCTGTACGCCTGCGTGCGTGTCATGTCATACCAAGAGGAGAATTGAAACCAGAAAAAAATACTAATCAACGGGGCTGCCCCACACACGACAGGTTAAGAACTACTTTGTCCGTCAAAAGGACCAGGGCAAGACGGAATGGGATGCAATTGTGCAAGAAGCAGATTGCAAGCGAGCCAGAGGCGAGAAGCGGCCTGATCCACCACAACCCACCACGGGTGGCAGAGAACGGAGATATGACAACTCGTCTGCAGTTGGCTCGACGCGGCCATTGGCTGTGGCACCGGGCATGGACATGCACAACGAACAGGCCCAGCCCAAGATGGAACCGGCAGGACAGCCAGGCCAACCTCCTCGGTCCCAACCCTTCTCTGGGTACGGCGTGCCCATTGCCCAGGCTCCGTCCCAGCAGCAGCAGCAGCAGCAACCGCCGCTTGGCCAAGCTCCTGGACAACCTCCTCTGGCGATCCAGCAACAAGACGTGCCTCAAGCTGCCTCCCAGGCCATGTCGCCTGGTACTCGTCCGTTACGCGCGCCAGTCCAAGCCTTTGGGTTTCCCGAACAGCAGCAGCAGCAGCAGCGAGAGCGAGAGGCGGTTGTGCAAGGCCAGCAGCAACAGCAATCACAACGGCAGAGCGTACCTCTGCCTCCCAAGGGTGGTGCCAGTCAAGTCCCAGAGCTTCGCAATCAACGGCCGCTGGCTGCCGCTCAGCTGATGCAGGGTGGACATCCTGATGCTATGCTGGAGAGGCAACAGAGAGAAAGAGACCGTGAACAGCGCGAGCTCCGCGAGCGGGAACTTGCCAGACAGACAGAACGACAGCCTCTACGGATGAACCCCGAAGCCGAGCTGGCGCCCCAGCGACATTATGAGCAGCCGTACGGGTATCGTCACCAGTCAA
>AFRD01000273.1:0-45692 GCA_000222875.2 Periglandula ipomoeae IasaF13
AGGAAAAAGAAAAGGCACGGGAGAAATGTTCCTGCTAGAACAGGTCAGAAGAGGGTAAAGCAAGACATGGGCCAGAGACAGAGTGTCGCCACAACCCACACAGCTTCTGTTTCTTTGCATCGGTCAGGAACATGTTCAGAAATCTAGCGATACCTATGAAGAGTCTAGAACAATGAAGAAACAAGTCCATCATGAAATTGCCCATGTTGCATTCTTTTACACCATCCACCACCCTGGAAAGTATGCGCATGTCGTGCATTAACATGCGCTGCGCAAAAAAAGTCCTCTCGTATGAACCACCAAGGTGCAAGGCCAATCATGTTCAAGACATGACTATCTTCACAGCGTTACATGCACGCAGAGACGAGCCGCGACAAGACATAGGGGCCCCTACGAGGCGAATGCATCAGCGTTGTATCTGCGTTTAGGGTCGTCATACTCGAAGAAGAAAAGACATTATTAGACCTCGTTGACCTGTCGTCAGTCTCGAGCTGTGGACCAGACGCCAGCTTGTGAGCCATGTCACCGTGCGATGTAACACACTTCGTCTAGAGAAACCCCTTGCGTCAACGTTCGGAGAATAAATTCACTTTGACAGAGTACCTTGCGAAGCTACCAATTGGTATATTTGTCATGTCGCAATTACGCACCACCAATTCTGCCATAGTGTGCTATCTTCAACCCATCCAAGCGCCTGATTGTGAGGAATTAACTTGAAGTAATGATACAATATTGTAAACATATTATACAGCAAGTATGTATGCACTATTAGAGGAGGAAAAAATGAGGAAAAAAGAAAAAAAATATATATATACACAGGCCAGCCTGAAAGCTAAACTCTGCTTAGTATGTCGTTACACGGTGGGTATCATGAGATGCTGTTCGTAAACAATTCCACGTCAAAGTGGGAAATGATGTTCTCGTCATCAAATGCTCCGAACCTGCGGCGCTAAAACGCACTGGACGTGCTGGACGTCCTTTTGTCTTTCCTCCCAATCCAGAAGGATTGCTTCATGATTGTTTCCTTGTACTTTATCTTTTCTCTTCTCTCGATAGTGTTGTTCGCGCATGTCATGTGCACGAGATCCTGCGACGGGGAGGGTGGCTGCGGAACTATCGAGGGTGAACTGGTTCCGCAGTATTCCACCTTTCATCGCTGATGGTCCAGGAGGGCATGCTGGACGCCATTTGGCAGGCGGAGTGTTGTTCCACATGCCTGTTGAAATTCGAGACATGCTAGGTGCAAGTCTGGGTTCAACTGTGTCAAATAACAGGGATGCAGTGGGGCCCTGCATTCAATTTCAATAATCGGAGAAATTATGTTGTCGGCCACAATTAGAGCCATTCGCGTTTTCCAACAGCTTAGAAAATGCCCACCCTGATGCTTGAAAAAGCCCATTGACGCTCTTCTTCATTGTGGCTAGTCGAGTCAGGCGGGGCTCGTCGCCACAGCTGAGTTGGCTGGAGAATTGGATGTCTCGGTATTTTGTCATTGTTTTGTTTGGGTCCCTTCTTTTTCTTCGTCGTATTTTTTTCATGGCTTTTTGCTTTTTGCGGCTAAAGGATTCTCTTGGCATAAGGCTTCGCGCGTTTATCCGCAAGCCTCTGATAATGTGCGCAGAGACACAATAGCCCAGGGTGGTGGCTGCCAACAGGGCTGTTGTTGGCAAACCGTTCGCATGGCTATTTGTATTTGCCGGACCATTCGTTCTTCCGTGAGAACCAGATCTGTAGTTTCATCTTCTTCTCGAGGTACAAATATCAGCTGCTCTAGTGCAGGCATGCGCAAACATAGTTCGCGAAGGACCTCGACTGTGAGACTCGCCGCCGTCATCGAGTTATAAGTGCCTTCGATCCAAAATATGGCGTCGCTGATGGCGATTCTGCGTACCGACGCCAACTGCGACGGGTCACACAAGGTCATGCAGGTATGAAACTGAGCATCGGCGGCCATATATCCCTCCTGAGGGCCGAAGTAGAGGATGTCGCTTGCTGGGTTGAAGAAGATTTGCCCTGGCATCCTTGCAAATCCGAACGCAGACTGGAAGCTTTTAAGTGTGTCTGCTCGAGATTCGGCACAGACGTGTAAGGTTGACGGGAACCGAAGCACTCGAGGTGCAACCCATAAATGGCGTGGTGGTACGGAGCTGCGCATCATGCGGAGATGACGATCTGGCGCCACAGCTCATCGATACCAGTCTCGTCTTGGGCAGATTCAGATTCCAAATCTTGAGTCGAAGCTCCGGTGGCAGCTGAGAGAACAACGGCTAAGGTTCACAAACAAGATACGTTAGCATTGCACGTTCGTGATGGTGATTTACATGGCAGCGAAGAGCAGCGACAGAGGTGAGGCAAACTCACAAATAAAGCATGTGACGGGGTTGATTGCTGAGATGGAGGGACTTTTCGTCGATGGGTTGACTTGAGTGTCATTTCAGGAGACCGAAATGCAGAAAGTTGTGGACCGTGGCAGAAGGCTCCCATAATGCTGGGTCTGGATTCCAGCACTGGGATAAGATAGAACGGATGCTTGCAGCTGATCCGGGTGTTGGTGCAGCGAGTATGACTTGGGTCGGTTAAGGAGGTGAATATTTAACGAATGCTGAAAAGAATAAATACGGTGGCGATGTATAGAGAACTGTTCATGAAGAAGGTGACATGACTGATGAATGGACCAAAAACTCATAACAAATAGATCGGATGAACCTCCTTCGGTGATTTTGGTTCCAGGCGATGAATCCCCGTCTTCTCTTGGCTGCGCATCCGTCTGGGAGCGCTGAGGGGTAGGTGGGTGGGGAGCTATTATAATAGATCCAAGCCGGCGTCGAATCGATAAGGCAAGCAAGGCACGGAGTACCTGGGCTGGGGAGGGAGGCTAAGAAAGGTACCAGGCAGGCCGGCAATGTCTAAGGACTTCTGCAGGTTGTGCTGGAAATAAATTTCGACAAAGCAGACGTGGGTTTCGACGTACAGCGGCCGGACAACTAGATTCCAACCCTAGCTCATGTTTAAATTGCAGCATTCACACGCCCGTCCCTTCCTGCGATGAGCAAACGCGGCGGAGATTCAAGCCCAAGACGCCGTCCGGGCACATCGTTGGCCTACATGAGTGAATGCCGATGCCAAACAATGATGCTGCTGCTGCATGAGCTGAATTCTTGTACCGTACGTGTTTCGCTAGACGTCGATGCTTTGCGTACCCTCCATGGCCGGGACTTGCCATTTCAACGACAGAGGTCCTCTTCTCTCCTTGAACAACTTGCTGCAACTTCGACGCCGCAATCATGATGAATGTACCTACGGAGAATGTAATCCATCATCTCTGCTTCGAGTCCCAATTAGTCCTATTCCCTCGCTCCCTGTCACACTCTCTCAGGTGGTCCGGGGTTTGGCGTTCGGAGACCATGGGCCCCTGGCCCGGCATCGAGGGACTGATTGCTTGACACTCCCTCGTTTACCTCTAAACACAGTAACCCATCCGCATTCTTGGGTTCTCAAGTTCTCCCGATGAGCACTGGGTCTCGAGCTAGCAAGGCACGGAGCCGGGTCATAGTTGGCATCTCTGAGGCCGACCAGGCGCAACTACCGCCGGCTTCCTTACGCATGGGGCCGCTGGTGGCTTGGCCGGCACCCACTCGCCTCGTACCAAGTCCAATGGGAGAAACTCCTGGCGTTGTGTTGTGTGCTGTGTGGACGCCTCCTGTAACCCCCTGTTTAGCTTCCTGCTCTTCCTCGAATGTGGCGGACGAGACAGCTTCATTCGGCCGGGCTGTCCTGCTTAGTCCATTGCGAGGTGTCTTGTCGAGGATTATCCTGTCAGCATGACAACGACGGCCAACTACCCAAAGCGCCTTTCAGCTTCAGTTCAGATTTGAGGTCCCATCCGCCGAGAGATCAGGGTGACAGTGCAGACTGACATGGCATGCTAGAGGTGTCGCAGCTTCTGAAGTTGGCTCGTCAGGTATTGATTTGCTAGCACACCAGGATTGCCGTTCGGACATTGGCCCTTGCGACGATTGTCGGCATGACAGCCATCAACAAGAACTGCAAGGAATGAGACACGTTCAACGGTGCGGGGCGCCTACCAGGATTGCCACCACTTGCGCAGCTGAGCACTTGAGAAAGCAATTAGAATATGAAAGTAGTCTTCGTTAGGCGACACCGCTGCCGACATGACGGAGTAACGAGTACTTTGCGTAATACGCTCTGTACCTTCCTACTCGATTGCTCACAGGATCATCGAGTCCCAGAAACCTGGGTATCGGGCGCCGACCTGTGCAACAAACACCCAATCAGGTTGTCTGCACGAGTGTCGGATCCTTTTCACAGCTGCCAAGTCGTGATTGTTACATTAGAGAGAAATGGAAACAAATTCCGCCAACCAAAGTCTTTGACAGTCGCCGAACCGCGAACTTCCATGGCCGTACTCCGGTTCGGTGACCAAAGATGAAAGGAAGGATTCGGCGTGGCGCGGATTGATGAAGTATGGCTTTCTCACTCATCCAAAGCTCCCGTAAGAGCTCGTGAAAGCTATCCGTAATCAGAGGCACTTTAGCAAGTTCGGGCGTTTGTGCAACGCAGCCATAGCCACCGCTTTCGTTTTATTTTTTCCAAAAGCTCGCTCCATCATGCCCAAATGAACTGCGGCATGGGGTGCGGGAACCCTGTAATTGTGAATGAAGGTTGGATATTCATCCTTCAGCCGCCTCCCGCTTCCTGAATGACAGGTCATTGAAGGCATCACTTGGTGTCTCGTCGAAATACCCTGCTATGGAGTGCTAGACCTGCCCCAGGCTCATCAACCCGGCTTAGTGCTGTGGGCAGCAGGGACTTAGCCCAAGTGGTATACTGCAAAAGCACCTGCATGATGTCGTAATAGCTCCCGCTGTCAGTGTTTTTGACTGTGGTCAACTAGGGCTGTGGGGAGAGGTTCGCTCGGCAAGATCCAGGTCTCTGGGATTACTGATCCCCGTCCCAGCCCTTCATTGCACAGCGAGCTCTCTCCCGCGAATTTGGATCTTGAAGCAGCCGCTAGTAAGCAGTGTCAAGGCCTTGGTGAAATTGGTCGGAGAATTGTCCGAATGGCATTTGATTGGCCAAGATGAACATTGTTTTTGGTAGAATGACTAGTGCATTCTCTTCGCAGCCTCGTGGGCTTTTTGTTTCGGTCAATGTGTGCTTGTAAATGATTCTGATATAATAGTTCTCGTCCATGTGGAGCGAAGGGTTGATTGATGACAGCGATCCGAGGGTTGGGAAATAGTGGCATGCCGTGACACCTCGGTAGGGAACCCAGTCGCCGACAGACTGGGCAATGAGATGTGGATTTGGCAATCAGCATGACGAACTGGTTCCTGAAGAGTTCTCTTGGAAGAAGCACAAGCAACGACTTGTGAAACGTGACTGGTCATTCTATCTACCTAGCTTCCACGGTGTAGGCTGTGGTTTGTGTCTTACTGCTCAATGTTAGCGAGCGTCGATGACCTACGGTACTTGGCACTTGCGTCGAGCGTGTCCAGGGTAAAAGAGGGCATTGTAGCCCATTCTGGTCAACAAGCGACGAATGAACGCGGATGAGGCAGGATATCTTGAGCCAGTAGGAAGTAGAATTTCCAGGCGGAGCAGGAGGTCGTCAGAGCTGGGTAGAAGTGGCTGATGGACAAAAAGAAAGGAAAGGGGAAAATCTATGGACAATCCCTGAATGGGGGTAATCCACGGCGACCGAAAAGCATCGGCGTTGCACACCTCTACCTGAGCTGGCGAGCAAGCGAGCGAAATGGTGGGAATATTGACAGGCACGGGGTGGTTGTGACGAGCATGGCGTGGTGTTGAGTGGAGAGCAAACGCCGCTGTGCTGGGAACGCTGGTCTGGCCGTCACCCAGGGGTCACCCAGGTGTCGTCGCCAAGGAAGGGCGGGCAAGCCCGACCGGTCTGGTGTCTGGCATGTCGCCTACGCTCCTGCTGGACCAGGCGCTATCAGTTGGCATTATTTGGTGCCAACCTCGAGCTGGGCCTGGTGCTGGCTCTTGTTGCTGTCGGACAGCCGGTCCGACAAATCAAGGGCGTTGCAGTTTCCTCGCCGTGTTTGGCACCTGCACGCCAGCGGCCGGAAATTGCATTGCGCCGCGTCTCGCAGCCGGCGACATCTGGCGGGCAACTGTCTCTGCCCCCAACATGATTACAACTCAGCCATCGCGTGGAAACATGGAATCTGCAGCTTTGTCCTTCTCCAAGTCTTCGTTAGGTATACAGATGAGCTCCAGAATTTCGTAGAAGCCACCGTGCAAAACGCAATGCGGCAGCACCGTCGCCTTTGTTCATTCTTTGTGGTGCTCTATTTTAGATCCCCCATTTCCTGTCCGGGCGCTTGCTGAAGTGTGGGAAGCCATGATTGGCTGCCGACTGCTGTAAGCGCTCATGGCATCTAAAGCCTCTGTGTGCAATTCGGCCAATCCAAGCGCAGATGCATCGTCCCCAAACAAAAATGGCTTTTGAGGTGCGCACATCGTGTGAGTGCACCAGGAATACAGCGCGGCCATCTCTGGTAATAGTATCAAAATCTGGGGTTCTATTAGATCAGCGCGTTGTCATGTCTCGGCAGAAGGACGCCTGCATACTGGGCGGCTTCAGGTCTGGCGGCAAAGCAGCAAGCTCAATATCTATAACTGCGAACATCGCCACCCATATCGTTGATTGCATCAAGTCTGTGAACCCTGGTGGAAACACTGTTCTTTTTCGTGGTGTATAATTAATTTTCCTTTTTTCTGTTGTCTTCTTTCCTATTCTCCTTGCTCGTGTTCCGCCTCTCGGATAACCTCAACCTCGCTTTTGTGTCAGAGATTTGACATCTCTTTTTCGAGTTCTTCCCTGTTACACACCAATTGTCGACAAAATGTCTTCCAGTCTCAAAAATGAGCTGTCTTCTTCCGACTTCGAAGTTGATCCCCATGAGTTGCAATCTCACTCCAAGGTTCGCATATTAAATGCCGTCCACAGCATTCGAATGGCCATGACCGTCTTGGCCCTGGTTGCTGGCATCGTCATTTTGGGCCTTTCCGCAGATACTCTAGCTGTATACAATGCGACACACCTGCCGGTCGACTATCTTTTGCCCCTGTGGCCAGAAAACTTTGACATCCGGCCAACGAATGCTCTTGTAGCTGGCAGTGCCATTGTCACAGCCATGAATGCAGTGTCTCTGCTTGCAAGCAAGACTCGATCGGTTGGTTTCTTCCAGAGCAAGTGAACCATCTGTGACTTTTGCCTGATTCTTGTCTTTCAATAGGTTCGAGGTCAACCTGTGGCCCATTCCTCAGTCAGCATGATTGTACCTGTGGTTGCATTCATTGCTTCTCTTGTCGCTATGGTCTTATTTTACGCCATCAATACTTCAACCGTCGACGAAACGTATCAAAGCTGGGTTTGCCGCTGGAAGAGCGTGCCCATGTCGACTCGCCCCTACTTTGGCACATTGTGCAAAGAAAGTCAGGCTGCTTTGGCACTTGCCGTGGTTCTTGTTCCTCTGGAGTTGATTGTTTTGGCCACCGCTTGCTTTCAGGCCATCCTCGAGAGGAAGGTTGGCGGGATGACACGATCCCGCGGTAGTCCGGCTCTGTCATGAATAGTCCGGCTTGTCGATAAGGGAGAGCCTGGCTGAGGAACAAATGCTGGGAGAAACTCTCAGGACCATCAGTGAACAATAACTATGAGGTTTGTTTCGCTTGTTGCAGTGATGTTAATGTACGCTGTAGTTATGATACTGTATTTAGGTTCATACATGTAAAATGTAATGATGCACGTCTTCGCTTTGCGCTTTTGCCCAATGATCTCTGTACATTTCGGGGGAGGACTTGTCCTTCACTAGCAGCAATGGTCTCATCTCTCCACTCAGCAGGTATTCATCCAATGCAGGATCGGACAGAAGGACTTGGTGATACTATTTGGTTTCAAAGCCAGTAGCACAGCATAACTAACGTGAATCATGTCGTAAGCAGTCATGCGAGTATGTTCCAGAAATAGGCCAGTTCCTTGCCCGGGCAATTATCCACAGCAAGAACTGCTCATATGGCTTGTCCCCCGCGCTTTCTCGTGCTCTGTTGCTTTCTGTACATGATTCAAGTCTTTCGGCTTCGCTCTCCGGTAATAAAGTCCGGCACCACTCCAAGCCTGGAGGCCTAAACAATTCTCATCCTTGGGATGATTGCCCTCGATGCAATGATAGTGATGCAGTTAACGGAACCTTCCAAGGTTCTTGAGTCGACGTTCTATACTTTGCCCACCGAAACTGCACAAAATATCCCTCAATGCATCCGCATTTTATGACATAATCTGTGCCGGAAAATATGGATAGAAACCTTTACGACGTTACTCTACTTTTTTGCGTAGCATATTATGTGCCACGACATTTCTGGGTGAGGAGTTTATACGAGAATAGCTGTCTGATCTTTGGAAGATAAATACACTAAGGACCTGGATTTGCCCCCTCCTCCTTTCAGATAATGTTACATCCCTCCATACCTTCGACCGGGTTGCGAGTAGTAGTGGGGTCACCTGTTAGCTCGTAGACTATGGCGGAAAATCATTCTCTCGATTCTCGAAGATCAATATCTCCAGCTGACACTCTGTCCCTTACCACTTATCCCGGCAACGACATCTCTCGTCACACGCCCTCCCCCCAGCTTTTTTTCACAGATAGACGAAACAGCCAGAATGTTAGGAGATCTGTACTCGAACCCGTGCTCGAGGGGGAGATCAAGAACATGGGGAACCAACGGCATTCCAGAAGTTATCATGTCGGAGATACGCAGTCCAAGCCGAATTTGGCCAAGCCAAGGGTTCCCAGCTCGGCGAGAGCGGCACATCGAGTATCAAAAAGCTCTCGTCCTGATCCTCTTGTGCGCAACGAGTCCATCATTTCGGCTGAAGTGAGGACTAATGTGGTGGTAAGCTCGCCTTGAAAAGAGAACCAGGGACAAATTGAAAGACAAAAAGCTCACCGTGTCGAAGATCACGAACGAGTATCTTTTTATGAACGAGCTTGCATATCATTTATCATTGCGCTATGATCGCTCATTAAGCTCCATTGTTGTGTCACTCCAGCATGGGATGTGTCTGCTTTATGGCGGTTCTTTTGATCCAGCGTATATTCTTACCGTATCTGGCGCTGCAGACCAGGTAATGGCTAGCGTGAACAGACGCAATGTGCCGGTCTTCCAGGCTCACTTGCAGCAAGCAATTAGAGTACCTCCAGCCAGGGACCTCGTTCAATTCCTGACTATGATTGGGGACTACTCGAGCTTCAATGGGGGGTCCTCCGTATGCACGATGACACCTTCGCTAGTCAGGCCACACCCAGCAGCTGATACTAACAGGTCGGGTTTAAGACAGGTTAAAGTATGCTTCGATGCTTCCTTATTCTTCTCTCCTGCTTCCATATATTCTTGATTTCACTGATATGATGCAGTCAACTCATCCGAGAGCACAGGATCCGAAGGCTGCTGGGCTATCCAACGACGCAAAGCTTGTTGAAGCCGTGTTAGATGAGCAAAAAGGTCCTCCAGCTGTAACAAACCTTCGGGCGAGCGACAATGAGTGCGGGCCATTGAATTCGCAGACAGTGAAAAAAAGAAAAAGTTTCATGCATAGCCTGTTTGCACGATCATAGAGGAGAGTTTCCGGGGCAGCTTGGGCAGAGTCCGAAGATGAGGATGAAGATGAATGAAGATGACGAAGCGGTAAAATGCTTTAGGGTAGGGTAGGTAGAAACGACGAGAGGGAAGAGGGAAACGAGGCTGCTAAAGGAAGGCGCTACCCAGCAGCAATCCAAGCCGTTAAGGTCAAAGTCGTCTCCACATCCTGCCTGGAGCTTGCATGAGATGCTCCATCAAATAATAGTAGCGCTGCTCTGTATCCGTCACGCCAATCCTTTGTACTCCAGACTCCATCAATCCGTCAAGACTCATACTCCAAACCTCGACTGAACCACGAGCCACTGGCCTCCAATCGCACGCAGGATCTCGTGCTTCTCTGCGACCCCGGCCACCGATATCCGATACTCTCGCGTTGTGTCTGATCAAAGACTCGGCTGAGTAGACGGCCTTTGGATTCTCAGGCGCCAACGACTTCGAATTCTGGCAGCCTAATACTCACCCGCCTGGCTGGTCTTGACTCGTCCATGTGCTCTTGACGTCCGGGACGGTCGAAACCCCTGCTCATATCCTGTTTGATTTGATTTGCAAGCTTATGCTACGCGCGAACTGTTTCAATCAACCGCATCCGGCTTCTGAATTTGCCATCCACAAATCTTAACGGTCTCATCTGTCGCCTGGCCCCAGCGGCCTAGATTGCGAAGCTTTCAAAATGGCTGATAGAATCGAGGTGAGTGACTGGTATGCCAACGGATCTCTGGGTTTGGTGTTTCCCATCATTTCCGGCATGCACGAATTTCTTGTACCCCCCTGCTGTCAATCTTAGTTACTCGTGTCTTTTTGCCTAGGACAAGCCGAGATTTGCCAAAGAGCTAGGCCTGTTCGTCAAACAAACACTTGGCCATAAGACACGAGGGATACCCCCTCAGCAGCCGAGTGGCGCGCGAAGTGTGTGTTACACTGCGGAGCAATTGGCTTCCCCCTGTTCGTTGTTCTCGTCGTGTTGGGCCAGACACGGCGATGTTCTTCTTTGTTCGCCTTTGAGCCAGACGATGCAGGTCGTGCCCTATTACCAATACTGTGATATCACGGCCGCGTCCGCACACCCACCCCTTGACAGGGTCTTTGTGCAAACCGGACATTTCTGCCATGGGCCTTGTGGTCAGTCACCGCAGTCACCGTGCTTCGCAATGCGCGGTTTCCACTGACCCTGGATGGACCGAGCCTTGATAACATGCGCTGTCAAGGGTCACTGCGCTGTCTCTGTCAAAGAGACTGAATGACTCGCCACCGAGTCGCTCGAAAACCAGCGCCTGTATCCGGAAAAGCATCGCCAGTGCTGCATGTTATAAGATGCCCGCGCCGTGCCCTCAGATGTCCTACCAAGACTTGCTCATTTCTAACCCAGGCCGACGCCAGATCTCCGAGTCTACCGTTTCTCGTGAGACTGTGGTGGCGGCCTTGAGCGACGGAAAACTCACTAGGCCAGGCAATTTGGGTATCAATGATCCGTGAACCCTGTGACATGGCAATCACGCTTGTTAGAGCTGCTCTGTTCACTGCTTGGGTCCGACGAACAACATGATGCTACTCAAGCAGCAGGCTTGACCACATCTATATCCGTTTTCCCGCTTGTACCGTCTCTTTTGAGCCAGCGAGCGCTGGTCTATGACCTTTTATCTGAGACGCTGCTTTTGCACCATTACTATAGCACTCGCGTCACAATCTCACCACAATGACACTGAACCCACTGCTCCGTGACGCTCTGTTGGCAGAAATGGGAGAGGATACCAATCTGACGCCGCGTTCGTCCTCCGGCATTATGAGTCCAGCCAAACTGACGTTGCAGCGTATTCAACAACAGGCCACAAGTACCGCGCAAGGAAAAGATGCCGCCCAACCTCGAGACGCTGCTTTGGGCCTGCCTCCGAAAGGCAAGCCTCGCCTGCTTCTGATGGGCCAAAGAAGGTACCTTTTGTTTGTCCACGTACCACGGTACAAATAACAGCTCTGACGTCACTACAGAAGCGGCAAATCATCAATCTCCAGTGTTGTATTCCACAAATTACCTCCAAATGAGACACTATTTCTGGAGTCAACAGCACGGATACAGAAGGACTCTATGGCGTAAGTGAGCATCCCGTCTTGTCAGCATAGCTCTATCCAGAGTTTATTGCCATATTGACAGTGCCGTGCAGGTCTTTCATGGATTTCCAAGTCTGGGACTTCCCCGGACAGATTGATGTCTTCGACAATGCCAATTTCGACATGGACGCAATATTTGGCGAAATCGGAGCTTTGATCTGGGTAATCGATGCCCAAGATGACTACCTCGAAGCTGTTTCTAGGTTAAACGCCACCATCCTCTCACTTCAGCGCAGTTATCCCAATATCAATATTGAGGTTTTCATTCACAAGGTCGACGGCCTCTCTGACGACTACAAGCTCGATATTCAACGAGACATCACGATCCCGATTCAAGATGAGCTCTCCGATCACGGGTTCGAGAATGCACCTGTCACATTTCATCTGACATCCATCTACAATCACTCCATTTTTGAAGCATTCAGCAAGGTTATTCAAAAACTCATTCCTAGGTTAGGGACGCTGGAATCCATGTTGACGAATCTCTGCCGAACTTGTCGTTTTGAGAAGGCATATCTGTTCGATGTCCTCTCAAAGATTTACATCGCCACGGACAGTGCAACAGCAGACATGGCTAGCTATGAGATTTGCAGCGACTACATAGATGTTATCATAGACATCACGGAAGTTTACGGCACGTGGCAGAGAAGCGACGAAACGCGCAAAAAGCTGGAAGGAGAGCCGTGGAACACCAAACTTGAAGACCAGATCGGCTGTTCGACGGCAGAGAGCTGCCTTGTGCTGCATGACAGCAACAAACCCATCATGTTGCGTGAGGTAGATCGCTACCTTGCATTGGTAGCCATTATGCGGGATGACTCTTACGACCGCATGCCCTTGGTCAATATGAATGTCGAGGCGGTGGTGGAAGGTCTGACCGAATTTTTCAACATCACCAAGCCTCGTAAGTAGGCTGTATTATGTGTCATGAGCTGATGTCACGAATTTATGGCTGGAAAAGCCTCGTGAGCGATTAGAGTGGAGAAGAATGCACGAATTGGAGCAGCTCCTCTAGCTTTCTCTTAAGATGAAAAGCTTCGGAGCACCCCGAACAACTTCTTGTATCATATTATCATCTAGTAAATATACATATTTTGACGACAACTGATCGTGGGCCGCACGTCCCTTTTGCTATTTTATACCTTTTGCTCCGGCAATGTAAACGCGCACCAGGTGACCCTGTTACTCGCTAAGAGACATATTCTCATAGGAATCTCCCCTTGAAGGTCCATTTGATCATGGACCTCCATCCTGACAGGACGCATCGCGTACTCGGGCGGAAGCACATACTCCTCCTCACCCCTCCACTGAACAGCTGGGGTGTTTTCCTGCTCTGTTCCGCCATAGGGCGTATAATTCAGCTCCGGCGACTCTACAGGTATAAAGAGCACAGCAGTGCTGTTATCTACACGCCTGTCAGTTGCGGTCTCATAATGATATAGAGGGGAGTAAGCTGTACCTTTGCTACAAACAAGGACAAGAGTTTTGTCGTTCAGGAATTTCACGTCAATGATGCTTCTTGAGCCGAGATCTACACAGGCCTTCGTTGTGGGCTGGCCTGTGCTTATGCCATTTGTAATATCTATGCCTGATCGGAAGATGTGAACTATATTTGATTTAGTCTCTTGGGATGTTTGTGACGTTAAGTGGAAGACATACCTCTGTTGTTGGTAGCCTTTGACGCTAGCGCTGAGTATATTATTCCTTGCTGATATCCAGTCAGCTACATCAAGCTAATGGTTGCTGAAGCAGTTTGAAGCAGGTCTCACATTTGTGCCCGTTTGACACATTCTCATGTCCATTAAAGAGATAGGCTTGCCTATAGATAACTGAATGGGGTTCCCGAATCTGACGCTTCGCTTTTTAGCTTCGGCTATGCCGTTGAAGATCCTGCTCGACCACGTGGTGAGATACGATACGAGGAATTCGACATGCTGCAGGGCTGTTCTGGACTGCTGTCCCGTTTCTTGCTTTTTCAGCTGAGCGTCGAGAAGAGGGAGGAGGTCGAGCCCATCTTCGATGTGGTCCCAATCCGCCTGCCAGTCGCCTTTGGGGATCTCGTCAAAGAAGACATCTAGAGGACTCTGGGTGAGATATTTCTCAATGTAAGTCAGGATTTTGGACGTGTTCATCGTGACTTCTTTCTCTGTGAGCTCCTCTGTAGCTGTGGAAGAGGACGCGAGACGATCGATTTGGAAGCGGAGCCAGGTTGAAAAGGCATTGAAGTATTCCAGCTCTTCCATTACGTTGGAAAGGATTTTGTGGCCGATGAGGCTGAGGCAGCCTACAATGTCTAAGACCCTACTGATTTGTGCTGTGGAAAAGCCAATGTCGTCCCTGTCATCGTAGAATTGAGCCAGGCCGCGCAAGCGGCTGAGTATGATGGCGCAACGTTCTAGTGCTGGTAGGAAGTTCTCGTGGACTAAGCTGCGGAGGTTCTCTAGTCCAGAAACGACGGCCTTATCCCAGCGCTTGTGTCCCTGATTCAAGAAGTTAGTTTAGAAAGCTCTCGTGATCTAGGCGATAGATGCTGCACTGGGAACAGTGACGCTTACCCGTTCCGCTAGGCTATCAACGAGCCACTCTCGCACAGGTTCATAGGCGTGTCCCGTAACCACAGTGTGATACAGAGCAGGAACAATGCTCCGCGGCCCGCTTGTGGCCTCTTCGAGGTCGCCTTGAACACTTCGCAAAAATCGGCTTGGGAGTTCTCTGGTGTTCTTCCACTCGACTTGCATGTGAAGCTGCGTTTGTTTGACATACCTCAGCAGCTTCTGTAGTGTAGTCAACTTGGTGCCTAGAAGGGAGAGATTGATAGGTGATGACGAAATGAACGGCAAGTCCATGGGAATCAAGTGAATATGCGCAGGCTCAGCTTCCGACTCTGCGAACAGGAGGGCATGTGTGGATAGTTGGGAATGCGCGGTATGGGATATCATACGGGAGGCAGAAAGGGAGCTGGGCACCGGACTGGGAAATGTACCAATAAAGAACGAGTCATAGATGTTGAGCTGAAGTTTTCCATCGCTTGTCCCTACAATCATGACATTCACTTGCTCATATTGTCCCCGCTCGGGTGGTTTGAACAGGAATTCTATTCCTGTTCGAAGAGTAAAGACAGTTGCGTCGTCACTAAAGAAAAGTGGACGAACAAGGTTAGCAAACTAAAAAAAAAAAAAATAGCAACGAGAGATGTTCTATTATACGACCATACATACTCTGCGCCGGCACTACCGGTTGGTAAAGGACTGATCTTTGGTAAAGCTGTGTCGACCTCTAGAAACGTGAGCTCCTGGGGCAGATTGGGTGGGATGTTATCGTCAGAAGCCAACGACTTTTGTTCGATGCTGTCGTTCACGTGGGATGGGAACGTATTCAAATTAGATGCAGTATTGCAGGTAGCCCAACCGATGTGCGATATCCTAGTGTTGTTGTCTGCGCATACTGAAATATGATGAGCAGCCTTGTTATTTTCCAAACCCATGAGGCGAACAATGCCGTCACTCCAGCCCACGGCCAAAAATTGGCCTGACAAAAATCTTCTAGTTAGCACCTATCGAAATTGAGGAGTCCTCGCCTGAGAAGAAGAAGAAGGGCCCGCAAGCATACCGTCCGGTTTCCATGTTATAGTAACAGCTTCGGGCGCCTTGGACCCTGGGGCTCCGACTTGGTGGATCTTGGACACAACCTGTGCTGGTGGCCGATAAATGAACAAGTCCCTGCCGGTAGCATCCCATGTTGTTGACAGATCAAGTGAGGGACAGCTGAGAGGAAAATTGTTGGGAGCCTTGGACTCGAAGACGGTCTCGCTGAAGAGTGCCAGTCGCTTGAGCTCAGCCATGGCGTCCAGCCGAACTCGCAAGCCTAAAGTGGTGAAGCGACCTCCCTATTATGCAGCATAGCAGATGAACTGCAGTCCGTATGCCGCTATTCCAGCCCATATACACTCACTGGCGCGTAGAAATCGAATGCGAGTCCAGCCGGGACGCGTAAAGTAGCCCAGACAACACTGAAGAGAGGGTCATTTGACGTGGGCCTGTTTTGTGCTTGAAAGAACCCCTTGTGCAGCCCAAGTCAGGTTTGAGTTGCGGAAACCAGCAGGAATACCACAGCCAGGAACTGAAAGCACACAAGCATGGACTATGCTCTGCAAGTGGTCAGATCAAACCGTATTGAACTCGAATTCTTTGCGCATCATGAGCATCGATGTTCTGCAATCGCTGACTAAGCTACATCCTGTGCCAGATTCGGACTATGAACAACATGTATTTGTTTTGACCACGGCTCAAGTTCTTTTCCGATGGTAAAATGTTTTTCAGTTATAGTATGTTATTTTTGGTGATTGAAAATAACCAAGCCATTGCGTAATATTTGCCTGAGCTTGGCCAGCGCGACAATCCTTACCCCCAGGAACAACTTAAGAACCATCGTTGAGATGGCACTGTTCGTTCACTTTTATATATGAAATGACAGGGGCATAAACGATAGCGACTATGATTTAGGAGTCTCACTGATAGACTTGTGGAACATACCGCGCCGCTCACAAATATATCGTCTCCGTGGACAATATCTTTTCATTTCGCCAAGAGCAACTTCACGAAATGCACATATGGTAAATGGAAGCACTATGCACATATAGACTGACCGTGATCATTAACCCTTATTTACTCCCACAGGAAAACAGCTGCTTATCACAAAGATTAAAGTCGACGGCATCTATTGTCCAAAGCACACGTTGTTTTTGAAACCACCTCGGCACGGAACTTCCCATGATGTCTCCTTTTTATGAATTTTCATATCGCGTTGCCATTTCCGCAAATGGTTTCTCACCCTTTACCACCATCAGTAGATCACACCACTCTATGACCCTAATCCTACCGCCCAAATATGACTAAATATGAACCCGTCTAAGAGTCTACTCAACTGAGTAGTTATCTGCGTGGGACTTGATCTCCTTCGAGAAAGTAATCTCTTCATCTTCTTCCAGTAGAGATACATTTGAGACCTGGGTTGCTCGTTAGCTTGAGCTCCTGTATGGTATCGAAAATGTGTATTGTTACTTACATCGACATCAATGTATGGCGTGGTCTTGCTGAATCTGACAGTCATGGGGAAGAAGTCATTCTCATCGCTGCTCTCAGCTTCAAACTCGAAAGAGCCATTGGCATTCTCTTCGTCAACCGATCCAATGTTCCACTCTAGCATATCTCCCGATACTTCGTACGCAGCATCGAAGCTAGAGACGACGAGTTCGCTGCCTGCATAAGGAATGACAACACTGACATCCCGCAAAGTATCGCCGCCGGTAAGTTCATATTCAACGGTAACGTTGAATTTCCCATCATTGTTGTTGATCCACACGGTGAAAGTGATTGGGCAGGCACTGGTGTCGTCAACCTTTGGCGAAGCTCTCCATCGCAGAACGGCAACGGCATTGTTAACAGGGAACCCTCGAGCAGCGTTGCTCATTTGAATCGTCTTCGAGCTGTTGAACAAGTTACGGTCAACATTGGGGTGTGTTCGGAACTGAACACCGTGCGAAGGATGAGTTTGCAATCCAAGCTTGATCTTGGTCAGGTTGGGATCGGAAATGCGAAGTGCCAGGTCGCCGCTGACGGACAAGGAGTTAACGGCACCCTCCCTGGAGAGATTGGCACTGATGGACTCGGAAATGGTGACGTGTACGGCATCGCGATCGAACGTTGATGAGATACGTGGCTCCGCTGGCTCAGCCGCTGGAACAGGAGCAGGAGTAACCAGAGGTGAGTCGTCAATCTCGCCGCCCATGTCTCCACGTACTCTCTCGAACATGTCCGTGGTCTTGGATTTCTTTCCCAATTGCATGCCCTTTGCTTTAGGTGCAAGTGGTCTGCAAATCAATCGTTAGCCTGCCTAGTACAAACAACATCACCGACACGGAAACAACGCACTTCTTGTAGGTCTTGTTCTTCTCGGCTTCGTATGAGTCGTATGAGTCGGCACCACTGGGTCTTGAGGGAGGCGTGTATGTAGGATAGACAGGTGTTCGCAGCATACCACGTCCACCCCTGGCAGACTCCTTGCGCTGCATCTCGAGTTGCTTGGCTTTTCGCTTGCGTTCTTCGGCAGCCTCGAGCTCTTTGTTCTACATGGGTTGTCAGTAAAGAGTGATATTCAGTGAGACCACACTAATTGGCGGGACAATGGACGCACTCTGGCAATGATTTCCTGGATGCGCTCTTCGTGACTTTCCATCTCCAAGAAGGTCTTGATCTGGCTCATGGTAAGATTCTCCCGGTAGCCGAGGGTGACCAATTCGTCGAAGGCGCTGAGGAGTTCGTAGGCATTTCGAAGAATCTCCCTCTCGTCCAGGGTGCGGCATGCGCTGGTGGCCACTTGGGCGAAGAGGTGTAGAGAGTCGATGTCTTGGAGAATGTTAGACTGCTTGTTGGTGATAAGCACCATGTAGAGCTCATCGAGTGGCTGGTAGACGAATCGAACATTATCTTGCTCGACCGTTGTATGCTGAGTGCCACTGTCGGCGAGTTTGGGGAATGAGGCGAGGAGGGCTTCAATGCGCGATCGTGGCATCTCTCGAAATTGGCGGGAGAGGACAGCTTTCCCCCCGCGGGTGCAGATCGAAGCTGCCAGGACAACCTGTGGCCAGTTAGCAATTGTGATTCGGAAGGGGCATTTTATGATGATGTGCGTACCATCTTGACGAATCGTGATTCGCAAATCAAAGAATCCGGGGTGTCTTGGTGCGCGAGCGGGTTGAATATGGCAACGTTATTGACGACAGTCGGTCACTTCAAGGAGCTGGCCAATATTCCAGCCAGGCCAAGTCAGGTGTGGACGGTGGGGCAGACGGATTGGCACGTCTCGCTGTTTGGATGTTGCTGGCCTTTCACTCTGCGCAAGAAGCGGCTTCCCAAGCAGGCGAGGTACGTACCTTCGTCCCCACCCCCCTTTTGGGCCAGGCGTTTCCCATTGCTGCCTTTGGGCTGATGCTCCACCACTGTTCATCCCAGTTGCCAACTGCTCTAGTCACATTTCTTCGAGACAGCTTCAAGCTTGCCTAGACTTCATACCTAGCAAAAGGGCAAACATCCACTGCGGCCTACCCATTCAACACCGTCAACCACACAAATGTTCTGCGCGACTTCTTCAACCGTCACTTTTTGTTCTGTATCTATCACCAACACTCCCGTCTAGCCTCGAATGCCATTGGAAACACGGTCTGAACTTCACGACGCGACTTCGAGGAGCAAATCCTATTCCGGCCCAAGCTCTTACCCGCGCATTCGGATATCGTACACCCCGTTATCAAGCAAGAGGAAATAACCGTTCCCGTGGTGCTCATGGCTGAAATCGAGATGGAGGTCGACACGGCTCCTCAATTTGGAGCAGATGCCCACTTGGACGATGACTTGATTGACTATGACTCTGAAGCTGACAAAGAGCCCGACCATCATGCGGACACAAAACTTATCGACGAACAATCGCTTCAAATAGACCAAACAAGCAAGAGCGATCAAGACGGGCATCAGGGCGTTGAAAACTTGGCAGGGGATGACCAACAAGAGACTTCAGCCGTTAATGTCATGGGAGAAGACCTCGAGGAACCCCACGAAGCTCATGATTCAACACATGAGATAGACTATGATGTGGAAGATTCTTCAAATACTCACGCGAACGGCCATGCTCTCGAGACTGGTGAATCAGCTGTCAGTGAGCCACAACAAGAGATGCAGTCATACGCTGAAGATACCGAGAGAAATGACGCCCCAGAAAGCCTGGCCGAGGACCACGAAATAAGTTGGGACCACGAGCATGACGAAAATCCTGAACTCAATGTTGAAGAGGGTAATCTCTCAGTGGCGGAGGACCGTGACGATCCGGCGGCACTAACATTCTCCCCTGCTCCTGAGACCCTGAACGAGCCACACGCGGACGAACAGCACGAAACACGCTCAAACGCTGCCGAAGAATTTGGACTTATTCAAAATGAGAATGTCGATGAGAGCTTGGACGCCAGCGACAACAACGCCGAGGCAGTGGATGCTGAAGCGACACATAAAGAAGAATCCGATGACGATTCTCAGCATTTTCCTGCCATCACCGTACATTACAAAGGGGATGAGTACCCCTGCTTCTCTACCAACTCAGACGGCTTCTTCTCCCGACTTTCTATATTAGATGAGAGCGTGAAATCTCTGCTAGATGAATTTCGAGAAGAACTCGTAAATGAACTGCTGGCCGAGGACGAGCTAGTATTCCAAGTTGATGAGCTTGGTCTGGAATTCTCAGAGGTAAGTGTCTTCTGACAATGACTATGTACGCAGAGGAAGCTTGGCTGACCAAAAATTCTAGTCCTCCTCGCCAGACTTGCTTGCAAATACCACTTTGAGGCAAATTATCGATCTATTTGACGTCCTCGTCAAGAACCAAGATCCTGACAACACAAGGACACTCTACACGTACTTATTCACCCGACCAAGCACCAGCAGGAGATTTGATTTCCTGATGGAAAGTGCTACTGAGGGCAAGGGATTGGATGAAGTCATTCATTTCTTCCAGTCGCCCATGCCAGGAGCCGCAGGCCATGGAGATTTGTCCGCGGCCGAAGATGTCGAGACTCAACTCGACGAGCCTGAAAGCGTTGATGAAGACGAAAATAGTGACAGGAACCATGTCCTTGATTCTTTCGGATCGAATGACGAAGATAATGAGGGCGATGTCAGCGATCATGTGTTGCCAGATCAGTCACAGCAAGCCACGAACAACCACGTTGAAGGCTTTGATGATGCGCAGCATTTCGAAGAGGAGCTCATGGTCTCTGGCGCTCTCCTTGATGAGGATGACGTAGGCGACGGCGAAGAAGAAGCTGCAGAAGGTGTTGAAGACAAATCATTTGCGGATACCAACCTGTTGGTACCCGCTGACGATAGTAACGATGCAAACGCCATGTCGGACTACCCACACATCGCAGTGGACCCAACGTCAATTAACGACACCGAAGGAAACGAGGCAGTGGATGCCCTCGGCTTTGATTTTGATGAAACCGTGGAAATTGTGCCTGTCGACGTTGTCGACGAGGCCGATGCCAGAGTCGACCAAGAACATGCGCAGGACGGTAGCGACGCGGCTGTTGGCGCAGCCGATGCTAGCACGAGGACCATGACGCCCAGAGACATCGACGAGTCCGCCCTTGCGGAGTTTGACATCATTGATCACGGTGCAGAGGAGTATATCGCTGAGGAGGCAGCCGGCGAGGAAGCTGCTGATGAGATCGATTGGAGGGATGACCCTGATACTGTTGGTGATGGTCTTGGCGGAGATGCATCATCTACCGCCGCTAAAAGAGCACGCGGTGACGACGAAATCAGTGCTGAAGATGATCAGAGTCAGTATGGTCACAGTCCACATCTATTCTCATAATGCTAACCAAGACACTATAGGTGCCAAGCGTCGTCGGTCTTGAAACAGCACTTTCGTGATACTAACATCCATTACATGGTTCCCTTTTAGATTCCACTGCCCCGTCTTCCTCCACCTCCTTCTCATATCTAGCACATGAGTTACAAAACGATCAACTGGTCACGGCCTGAATCTATAATACCCGGAACTCTAACATGCAACCACGAATGCAAACAGCCTTCTCCCTTCGACATTGATGACGAAACCCAATTTTGCTTAACTAGGAGTTACAGTGGGCTCACATCCCATAGGTAGGGACATTTGAATACGTACTAACCATTTAAGAAGACTGGTGGATCGAATATGATCGTTGTACTAGAGAATTGTCGTTTGGGAAGGGATTTTTGTTTTGATGGCCTGCTACTTCCTGTTCTTATGTTGCTTCCGATACCCCGTCCTCATGCAGATATGTCATCTGGATACTTCGAGCTGCGCCAGTCTGCTAGGAAATAGTCATGTTATCGGTCATGTTATTTCATGGGCCACGTCATTGTTGCTTTTGAAGCAGACCGGAACGGGCGAGCGATCATGTAGGCATGAGCCATTCAGGTGAGGTTTTTCTACGAGGGCTCTACGGCACTTAATGGTGCTACTTCCGCCACTGGATAGCCTCAAGAGGCAGGTTTCTCTTGCCGAGTATTACACGTCAGAGCCTACGAGGATTGGTCTAATATTTCTAGCTTCAATGTCGATAGGACACTGAAGGCAATGAGTCAATACCACCACAAGTATTCAGACTTGAATGTCTTGTCCAATGCCGCAATTTTGCGTGACCAGCAGAGAAATGCTTGAGCAATGGATGGCCAGAACCCTCTACACTGACACCAGATACTACGTGCAGCCATATAATACGGGTAAATCGGCGCAAGTCACGACTGAGTATGGTGGGGAAGCGATTCGCAAGGGGCCAGCAAGGGGGATGCGAACTTGTCGATGACTCTCCGAGGGTCCCGAAGTTAAACAGAAGGGGGCGAGTCTTCGGCGTTTAACAAGGCCACAACATTCCACGGGTGTGCTCTGGGTTGCGACTGGAAGCACCAGACTCATTCATTCTTGAAGCAGCGCAGAGTTGCGGCGGGGCCATCCGCAGATCCAGGGGCACGCTTTCACTCCTCCCTAGATGTGAAACGCCGTGGAGAATTCGAGGCGAAGCAGAGCGCGCTAGACCTCTCCTGGTAGCTAAGCTTTTTAACATTTTTATTTTTGGGAGAAGAACTGCACGGGTTTGCTTGCATTGGTTTGGTGGCAGGGTTATTAACTCGTGCACGATCAGAGATCAACGTGACGACTGGGGACAAGCCTTCCCTGCATGAGCGCTGGGATTCTCGTCACGTCGTGATAGATTGCTGGTTGCAGAGGTTCATCTCTGCTGAGTCTCCTGAGCCTGAGGGTGCTGGAAGGGAGGCGTTTGCCTCGGCCCCCCTCCCCTTGTCCAGGCACAGGCACAAGCACAGGCTGGCGTGCCGAGAGCCAGCCAGCGCTGAGGGCGGCCGTCTTGGAGGGTGTGGACCCTGCGACTGTCACTAATAGAACGAGGACATTTCTGCGTGCGCGGCCCGGAGATACAGGCGCAAACGAGGGTGGTGCCGAGAGCTATACGAAGATGGGATGGAGGCGGGCACAAGGACGCTGTTGATCATATTTATACCAAGGTAGTGCCTCGTAATCGTGGATTAGGACTTCTTCAGTGCAAGCGAAGGATCGATCGCGAAGGCGATGTTTTCTAATAATTACCGTGGCGCATTTTGTCGACTTGGTTGTTCTTGTAAAAGAACCAGACCCTTTGTGCTTTGAAATGAGCATTATGTGTGGCAGTAGCAATTAGATGCCGAATACGTTTGTTCTGCGAGAATGACTGCGCATTGAAGTCCGTCCTAAAGAGACAAAAAGCAGCTCTTTTCGTGAAACAAGATCATGATTGATTCCCATCAAGTTTTCTTCATTTGTCGAATATTCCTCAAGAACGGGGAAGATACCGCGATCTGCTGATTTTTTCGTGTCATGTCGTATTTTAGTCCTGGTCATCAACGGGACGGCTGTGCTGCGCAAGGCCCCCGCACAGAAGTCTTGGTGGGAGCGTGGCACTGGCTGAAAACGGGCCGCCACTATTGTCGAACTTTCGATAGCTCTTCAGTAGGTTCGCAAGAGGAATGAAGAGGTTGATACTAATAGCACCATCGAGGGACAGGATAGATCGAAGGATAGTCTGCTGGCGCATTGCAGGCGTGAGCGATTTCATGCCGCTTCAAAGTTTGACATGCCTTGCATTTTCTTCTGCAGACTCTGACGCTGAGAACATTTGAACTCTGATGTTGCTCGTGTCAGTGCTGTACGAGATCCTCGATGCTGCGTCTTGACCCACTGGCCTCTGACCTCTTGGCCTCCGACCACTGTGTCCGACCACTGTGCATGCTACGTGCAGTGTCTGGCAGGCAGCCGGATTGAGTGCTTTCAGAAGCTGCATGTGGGAGAATGCGCAACACACAGCTCTTTTGGGTCAGCGGTGCCACCTGGCACTAAATATTACGTCTGGTCCCGTACCACAAACCCTGGCCTGCCTGGCCACGCTTCCATTGAAACATCGAAACCTCCACCACCGTTTCTTGCTAGTCGCCGTCCCCGTCTTTGTCGTCCCCGTCCAGGTCCTGATCCCAGCCCGCTCCACGTCTTCTTCAGTATCCCAACGTCGAGTCCAGTGATCGAGAGTGCAGAGTGCCCACCACACCACCACACACCATTCGCCCTCAGCGCCTTGCGACCCTCCACCATCTCGAACTGCCACGACCACCTCTTCTCTCATCGCGAACACCCTCATCCCCCTTCTCCTTTTCGCATCGCTTATCACCCTCTTTTGTTTTTCCGTCAACGTCCTCCTCTTACTTGTTCAGCCGGGCTCCGCGACGTCTGGGACGAAGCTGACCGTCACCGATCTTTACGAGACTAACGATTCCCGGCCCCGGCCACGTACCACGCCGCATCTGTCCTCCTTTTCGTGTTTGCCTCATTTCCGCTGGATCGGCGCCTCTCGACCTACCTCGCCGAGTTGTTTCGAATGCGCGACCACTGTTAACTTTGCGAATCGAGTCTCTACCGTCTGTCGTTACTTGTCTGCCATATTTCGACGATCTTTGTGAGGTAGCTGGCGACGACGACATCATTCTCTGTCTATCGCGTGGCGGCTCCTCTTTTACCTCCGCATTGCACGAATATTGGGAATAGAATTGGAGACGCCGTCTGGGTCTCTACACGCTCGTCATGCTTGAAGACAAGTACGATACCATCATCTTTGAGCCGCTACCCGTCGCGCCTTCCGCGACTTTGCGTCGGCGCAGTCCAGGGGAAGGAATCATCTCATTGACCTGCTTTTTCTTAGATATATCGGCTTGGCGCTTGCCATGTCGTCAGCATTAGCTATTGGTAAGTTGGCAGCCTGGTAATCTTCGGTGTACAGCTGAAACAAAACTAATCCATCGATTACAGGTACTAGTTTTGTCATTACGAAAAAGGTTCGTGTCGATCTAAGTTCGGCTGTTTCGAGTCTAACACGCGCTTTTCTCAGAGTCTGATACAAGCTGAGGAGAGACATGGCTTCGAAGGCGAGGGTTTTGTCTACTTGAAAAGTCCGCTGTGGTGGGCTGGTATTGCAACTCGTAAGTCTCAACCACGACATGAATTCCTACCCTACCACTAACTTGGGGTACAACAGTCGGTATCGGAGAAATATGCAACTTTGCCGCCTACGCTTTCGCCCCTGCGATTCTTGTTACTCCCCTCGGAGCCCTCAGTGTTCTGATAGGCGCTGTTTTGGGATCATATTTCCTGAAGGAAGAGCTTGGAACGCTAGGCAAGCTAGGTAGTGCCATTTGTCTCATTGGTGCTGTAGTAATTGTCCTTCACGCTCCACCGGACGAGGAGATCGAAACCATCGACCAGATTCTGGATTATGCCCTTCGCCCTGGTAAGAGCGCTCCTGCACACTGGCCAAGCATCTCCCATCATGTCGCTTCGTCCCTGACTAGGTACAAATTCTAGGCTTTCTCTTATATGCTGTTGCCGTTGTCGCTTTCGCTCTCTTCATGAGCTATCGAATCGCGCCACTATACGGCAAGAAGAATGCGCTCATCTACCTCTCAATCTGCTCGACTGTCGGCTCCATCTCCGTTATGTCCGTCAAAGCTTTCGGTATCGCTCTGAAGCTTACATTCGCCGGCAACAACCAGTTCAGCCATCCTTCTACCTACGTCTTCACGATTTTGACAGGTGTTTGCATCGTCACACAGATGAATTACTTCAACAAGGCTCTGGCTTCTTTCCCTACTAACATGTACGTGTGGTCACTGCACAATATCTCACTTCAACCCGGTCCCCATGCATCAAGTCTTGCTGTACTGACATGCTCCTCAATAGTGTCAATCCGCTTTACTACGTCACGTTTACAACAGCCACGCTCTGCGCCTCATTTATCCTGTTTAGCGGCTTCAACACCACCGACCCTATCAATACCCTGTCACTGCTTTGTGGATTCCTGGTCACCTTTACTGGAGTCTACCTACTGAACCTCTCTCGCGGCGACCCGAACGGCCATAAACTCGTTGCTGGGCGAGGCGGGTATGACGCTACCCCAACAGACATGGTATCTGGATTCCAAACCCGACGCAGCATGCAAGCCCGAAGGAGCGGCGATCCATCACGACATAGTCTCAGCAGCCACCATGGCGATAGAGAAGGGCTCATCCGGGCCTATGATGAAGAAGAGGCCGCAGGATTTGGACTTACGGATCTCGCCGAAGACAGCGCAGATGAAGGCCGCTCGAACGGCAAAGCCAATGGCAAAAAGGAACAGTACGACAATGCAATTGAACTACAAAACCGGAAGTCAGCTGAAAGATGAAACTAGGGGTAGAAAATACCGTTGATGGCGTTCATGCATTTGATCATAACCAGGGCGGAGCGGTGCCATAGAGAGCGTCCCGCTGGCCACCTTGTTTCGCGAACTTCCAGTATGTTGTCGTGGCCTTTTTGCCATTGTACATTTTCCGAGGCCCCGGGTCAACACGTTCACCGGCCGACATTATAGTTATGCGTGCACGACACAATTATTTCCCTCTCGGTTGGTGTTCTGTTCTGCAGTCTGAACACATGTGGGGGAAGGTTTTGAATCTATCTACATGACATTTGGGTACCTATTTGCACAGAAAAGTTTACAGAAGACCAAGAACGGACAGATACGTCTCTGCGGTCTTGCTCTCTGCTGGCGTTTAGTTCTCTGTTAATCGCGTTTTTTTTTCGATGACTCCAACCTGGCGGTACACTTACTCTCTATTCGTTGTACGGGAATACTGTCACGGTGGAAATCATTGTTGGCTTTTGGGCAAGATATCAAGGCTGGACTGGGCTGTATGGAAATGAGATTTTCCTTGTACGAGTAACAAGAACTGCATTATTCATGAGGGAGAGGGCACTTTGGACGTCTCGGTGTTTTTGGGGCCGGGCGCTTTGATAGAAAATGTATCGAGTCACCTTGAAGCTTTGTCTTGCGTTTATTGTGACGGGACTGCAATCGGTTTGTGTTGAGTCTTGTGGTGTACGAAGAAAGAAACCACGTTGTAAGAATCTCATGCCAATAGTAGATCACTTATATGCTTCATGACTGACCCCGAGACGACTTAAAGCTCTGTTTCGTCTTCGGTCTTCAGCAGGTTTGAGATGAGGGCTTGACAATACAGGCTCAAAATCCTGCTCACATTTTAATACACATCACACAACACGATAGTTGAATAATAGCCACTCCCTTGGTTCATTAGAATCTCGGATCTTATTCTCTTTTCATGGCTTGAGGTCTACCATTACAAAAAAGGACAAGACTAAACCTTCCAATGCCCTCAGCAGATGCAAAATAAGATGAATTGACGCCTTCGAGTAGACCGCCATTTTTCCCATGGCTTCTTCCCTCAAACTCTCCGCCCGTCCCGAGTTTTTTTTGCACATCAAAAATTCGTAAGAACGTCATACTCTCTTCGCTCTTCCCCTTCTTATCCATTTGGGTCTTGTTTATTCACCCATGTGCCCCCTCACTATTGGTTGTGTTTGTATGGTTTGGTTGTTTTTAAGAAAGTCTCACCGTTTATTGCTGAGCTTCAGCAGCTTCGCCCTCCTGCTCAGCAACGCGAGCATCTTGGCTGGCCTGAGCAGCGGCGGCCTTAGCACCGTAGTCCTGGCTAACAGGCTGGAGAACAGCCTGCTCCTCCTTGGGGTCGAAGATGGTGACGACGTCAGGGAGAGACCTCTGGGGGCCGGCCTTGCCATCGGGGTCAGAGCCGCGCATGATCTTGACCTTGATACCCAAGACACCCTGGCGGAGCAGGACGTGACGGGTGGCAGTGTCGATGAAGTCCTTGGCGGGCTGACCGGAGTGGATCATAAAGCCGTCGGTGAACTTCATGGACTTGGCACGAGCGGCACGGAGCTTGCCAGAGACGACGACCTCGCAGCCCTTGGCGCCGGACTCCATGATGAAGCGGAGGACACCATAGCAGGCACGACGGACGGCCAGACCGTTGAGGAGCTTGTAACGGAGGGACTCGCACTGGGCGACGGCGGAGAGACCACGGTTCTGGACCTTGGCGGCGTACAGAGAGACGGAGTTCTCGGGGAACTTGAAGCGCTTCTGGATCAGGGAGGTGAGCTCGCGAATGCGGCGGCCCTGCTCTCCGAGAACTTCCTGGGTCTGGGTGGCGCGGATGATGATGTCGGTGACGGTAGGGGTGACGCGGACCTCGACGCCGGAGTAACCCTCCTCAGCGAGCTCGCGCTGGAAGAACTCGTTGAGCTCGGCGTAGAAGACACCGTCGGCGACGAACTTTCTCCTCTTGGAGCTGGAAGATGCAAGTTAGTGATACGCCCGATCAAACAGTCAATATTCGCTCGCGATTGCCGTGTCTTCATGAATGGGAAATATGGTGCTGTAGGAGTTTCCATCGTATCCAGCGAGTGGATTCTCGGTCGAGTGTCTGAAGAATCGTGAATGTTCCAATGAATACGCTAGTTCCACCTCTTTCTTGTATGTGGCGATAATTCAAGCAGTTGCAGACCACAATGATTCGTCCAACGGCCCAATTCAATAACAGTTCCGGCTCCTTCAGACACTTTCCCAAGAACCACTTGCTGATGGACGTAGGATGCCTTCTTCCCGGCGGCATGACGACATATTTCGCAGACGAGACAGCAGGACAACGAGCTGAGGTCAAGAGAAACTCACATCTGAGATCCGGGGTGAGCCATCTTGAGTCGATTTTTCCGTAACAACGAAAAAAAGGGAGACGGCGGTCGACGAAACGGGGGTATATGTCGGAAAGGCGGGCTGAGGTGGAAAGGTTTCGCGATGGTCCTGCGCGGGATTGGCGAAGCCCTCTCAATGGTTTGGCCCTCAATTTTCGGCTGTGGGTTGGAGCCCTAAACCTGCACGCGCCTGATTTTCAATTTTTTTTCGGTCCCTCTTGTGCCCTCTGCCCAGTGCGCTGTCCCGCTGGAGTGGGGTAGGAATACCCCGGTAGGTACCTCTTTTGTGGTACCCGCGCTGTTCCTGGTGCTCTCCGGAAAATCTGCGTGGGCGGGCTCCGAGAGTCTTTTGGCCGTCTATGGCGCTAGGCTATTTCTAGACTAGCAGGGTAGCTCCTTCCGTCCCGCTGCCCATGCCAGTCACTGGTGGGCGGCTGCCTTGCAGCATGAGTACCAGCAGCAAGACAGACCAAGAACGTCAGGTCATCAACTGGCAGCCAAGTGCCACGTCCCTGGGTGAGACTAGCAACGCCTGACGTCTTCGTGGCTCAACCACCCCACCTTTTGTTACCCCATGCTGAATGCCCATGAGAGCAGCAACAAACGACCCAAGCTCGGCTTGTGATCTGCGGCGACGCCAACACTCCACGCCAGCCTCGTCACTCCGTCTTGCAAGCTCTCGCACGCTACTATCAATAACTCGGGTGCTCCTCTTAGGGGGATTTGGTGATTATGTTATAATTCACCTTTTCTGAAGTATCTCTTTACACTACTGCGCGCTGCCGAGCTGCATGCGATCCTCTACGTAGCTCACATCCGCGCTGACGACATCTTCAACACCAAGTTGCGGATACGGCGGCTGCAAACTCCAACAATAGACCGCGATAGAGACTATTTCAGTGGTCTTATTGTCCAGTGAAATCAGTCGCTGAAAGAAACATTTTCCCCTGAATATCGGTGGAAGCTACTTGCAGAGGAACGATGGAGGCAAGGAAGGTATGTTGCTTATAATCGATAATCTTGTTGTAGGTCCAGTATCGATCTTTCATGTACTAATACGCATGGCGGATTTTAGGTCATCCATAATGTCCAAGGCATTTACGGTGGCCAAACCACCACCGGCACCCTTCGACTCACCGACTTTCATATGGTGTTTTGTGCTCCCATACAACCCCCCCAAGGCTCAGATTCGGAGTCTTCCGCGCCGCCTAAGACGAGAGAGCGATGGTTGACTTTCCCCATTCTATCGTACTGTGCTCTACGACCGACACCTCCCACGTCTCGCCAAAGTCCGTCTATTCGTATTCGATGTCGCGACTTCACGTTTGTCACATTCAACTTTGCCGATAATGAGGTAGCCCGGGAAGCATTTGACTTTATTAAAACACGCACATGCAAGCTTGGCACCGTCGAGAAGCTTTACGCGTTTAGTCATAGGCCGTTGAAGCATGAGAAGAAAATGAATGGCTGGGAATTCTATGACCCCAAGGCCGAGTTCCGAAGACAGGGCATCAGCGAAAAGCTTCCCGATAGGGGTTGGAGGGTCACTAACATAAACCATGGCTATTCATTCTGTGACACTTATCCCGCCTTCTTGGTCGTGCCGTCAAAGATTTCGGATAACGTCCTTAAATACGCCCGCGAATTCCGTTCTCGAAATCGAATCCCTGTCCTTTCCTACATTCATCCTGTCAATAACTGCACCATTACCAGAAGTTCTCAGCCACTTGCCGGCATCACGAGGAAGACGAATGTCCAGGACGAGAGGCTCGTTGCGGCGTCTTTCTCTGCTTGGATGCCCGGGGGTTCCGAGGAGTCTACACCCCCGGCTAGCCAACAAGATTCATTGGATGGAACCATGTTGGAGTCAACACTGACCGATATGGAGCGCTACGAAGATGAACTTATCTCCCGGTCAGCTGCAATCTACGATGAGAAGACTGGGGAAACACGGATATACGGCCGGCAGCAGGCCAACATGATTGTCGACGCTCGCCCTACCATAAATGCCATGGTCAACCAGGTGCAAGGGATGGGATCTGAAAACATGGACAAGTATAAGTTCGCAACCAAGTCTTTCCTTAGTATCGAAAATATTCATGTCATGCGCAACTCGCTCAACAAGGTGGTTGAAGCACTCAAGGATGCCGACATATCTCCTCTACCACCTAATCGAGAACTTCTACAACAGAGCGGCTGGCTCAGGCATATACATGACGTTTTGGACGGGTCTGCAATAATTGCTCGAAGAATTGGAATCAATCACTCCCATGTTTTGATCCACTGCTCAGACGGATGGGATCGTACCAGTCAGCTAAGTGCTTTGGCACAAATTATGCTGGACCCTTATTTCAGAACCATTGATGGCTTCATCGTCCTGATTGAGAAGGATTGGTTGTCATTTGGTCACATGTTTAGGCTGCGGTGCGGACATCTGAACCACGAAGACTGGTTTACGGTGCAGAGAGATGCCTTGGCTGGGGCCAAGGTTCAGCCAGGAGAAAATGATGGGCGCAACGATGCGTTGCAGAATGTCCTGACCGGTGCTCGCCGCTTCTTTAACCCAAGCAAAGAGGATGCTGACCTCGCGGCAGTCAGTGAGGTGGCCCCTGGAAAGGTCGTGGATGATGAAGCCACCACTCCAAAGATGGTGAGCCCCGTCTTTCATCAGTTCCTTGACTGTGCATATCAATTGGTACGGCAAAATCCTACGCGCTTCGAGTACAACGAGCGGTTCTTGCGTCGATTATTGTATCACCTGTACTCCTGCCAATACGGAACATTTCTCTATAATTCTGAGAAACAGAGGAAAGATGCCAGAGTCAGTGAACGGACATCCTCGGTATGGGACTACTTCCTCTGCCGGAGGCAAGAATTCACCAACCCAGACTTTGACCCGACAACCGATAACAGAATCAGAGGGAAGGAGAGGATCTTACTTCCGAACCTGAAGGACATTAGATGGTGGCGTCAAGTATTCGGCCGAACCGATGACGAGATGAATGGTGGTCTGAACGCCGCTGTGGATGCCGAGAGTGATCGTCAAGCAGCAGTGACAAGCCTTCACGGTTCTCCCCGCCTTGATCATGGCTCACGATCCGCAACAGGAACACCAAAGCCGCCCGGCCTGGGTAACAGCCAGTCCGTGTTGACCGCGGTTGAAAGCGCTCACGAAACTCTCACCCCGGATACCAAGCAAGCCACGCTTCGCCATAGTGCCTCGGCGGAAGGTCCAAGTGCCTTCACTACTATCCGGGATGGTTTGTCTGGGTTAAATTTGGGCAAAGGCGTGCTGAGCAACATTGGGCGTGCCGAAGCTTCAGGATCCGCTGCAGCACCACTGAAAGAGCAAGAGCTGCGCGAGATGACATAGAGGGACATCTTTCGCGCACAAGACGAGTTGGGCCCTTACGAAATCATGGATGGCCCTGACACGATCATTCACGAATGCCTCCCCGCTCGCCCATTCATCCACAGGCTTCTCATGACTGATTCGTCGTCAGCACGGCTTCGAAACTGCTGTCATCCACACGATGAGCTCAGTTGCGGGTGAGCAATCGTGCAAGCAACTGAAGAAGAGAATGCGGGCAGCGACGATGAAGGCGACAATTCATATCGCTTACACGCATCATCGAGCCCAGCAACATCCGGATACATTAGACACTCGTCGATGGACATGAGCAGCTCATCGCAGACATTGCACATACGGCCAGCTTCAGGCGGTTCCGCCAAAGGTGAAACAGCAATGGCTATGACCGGCTCTCAGAAGCTGATGGAAGACAAAGGCAAACAAGTGGCGGCTTGACGTTGCAGCATTGGTAGAGGAGGCTTATAAGAATACACTTATCATGGGTTGACTATAGACGGCGTAGCACCAAGCGAAGCGTTACTAAACATTGCAATACAAACTACACAACAACCAGTTGAAATCATACTAAAAGTCTGTCCCTTGGGGAAAGTGCATGTAGATTACGTTGAAAGCTTTTTCATATTTCTTGGTCTATCATCTCGTTGCTCTCATTTCTAAATGTCACATCCAAGCAAGGCCAGTCGAGCACATTCCGTAAGCCATCAGTGGCACGTCTTACTCCCATTTTACCGTCTTCCTCAACTCATCGCGTTCATCACCTACTTGGCGAGGCTGTACTCTCTTATAAGACTTCGAGGTTGATCTCGAGCGTGCTGACGGGGTATCTGGAATAATGATTAGCAGAATTCATCATGCAGGACCATTCTGTAAAGTACTTGATAAAACAAACGTCACGTAAGAAGACGATGCACATACCTCAAGTCAAACTTCTCCAACACAGTAGGGTGAATGATGCCAAACTCTCCAATGCGTCTTTCCTTGCTACCGAGACGCAGATGAACCGAGGCAGCGTGGCCAGGGAAGAAAGTCTCCTCGTTGAGCTCCTCAATCCAGTACCCGTCTGCTTTGCTGGGGTTCTCTTTGACCTGGTAGTCGACGGACTTGCCGGTTAGGCCCTCGTCGTGGGTGAGGAAAGCGGTGGGCAGCATGGCGAGGATGCGGTCGAGAAGGCCGTGGACGACCTCGAAACCGCTTGACTTGCCGCACCACGCGGCAGCGAAGTGGCGCTCGTTGCGAGCCTTGCGCTCTGCGGATTCATCTTTGAAAGTGACGTCTGAGGTCTCGAAGATCTTGAAGGGGACGGCGTGACCCTTGTTCTCGCGGATTGTCTTGAGGAGGCCGGGAAGGAGGGACGTTCGGACGATTTGATATTCTTGCGTTTTGGGGTTGGCCAGTCTGACGGCGGTGTTGCCATTGTCTTTGCGATTCAACCAGGCGAAGTTCTCGTCGTGGCTGCAAAGGATGAGGGGCATCACTTCGCTCCAGCCGGCCATGGCAGCTTCCATTCGTACAATGTCAGCGAGCTTGTTGATCTTGAGGGGTGCGCCGATGGTGGCGCTTCGAGTCGGGGCAGTACGGGGGAGCTTGTTGAAGCCATAGCAGACGGCAAGGTCCTCCATGATGTCGCATTGGTGCAGAACGTCAGCACGAGTGGGAGGGATGGCCACCTCCAGCAGGTTGGGGTCCTTGTCGGATGGCTTTGACACATATGCCATCTTGGTGAGGAGCTTGCAGAGGCTCTCTGGTGACTCATTCAAGCCGGTGCAGCTGTTGAGGTAGTCGACTTCGGCGTGAGTGACACGAGGGCGCAGAGAAGGGGTCTCGCGCGTGAGATTGTTGTGCTCGGAGATGATCTTGACGGGCTCAACTGTGAATTCCTCCTCAACGTATTGGGAGAACATGGTGACAAGCATGTCCGTGACGATCTGCAGCTTGGTGAGGTCGGTGGCCGTGATCTCGATGAAGACATTGGTGGCGTTGAGGGTGATTTTGGAGTGTTCTCCATTGATGATGGGCGGTAATGAGCAGACGACGCGGTTGACATCGTAAATGACGGGATATACGGGATGGTCGCGAATAATGTGCAAGAAACGACCCAGGTGCTTGTCGCTTTCGTAGAAGGCCATAAGTTCCTCGCCGTTCATCTCCTTGGTCTGGTTGAGAGGAATGAACTTGATATCCTTGGGAGGAAGGGCCTCGTAGGTGAAGGGTCCTTTGATGGTATCAAGATCGTGGGTACCCATCGACACAAGGGTTCGGTTTCGGGCCAGGTTCGAGTGCAGCTTGTCTTGTAGTGCAATGAAGGAGTCGTAGCGGTCTTGTGTGAATTTGATGTTGCGCAAGACTGCGCCGGCGACGTAGGGTCGGACTCTGGTGGTATCTGGCAAGACCTTGATAACTTGCACCTCGGCATCCTTGGGTTTGACTACGCGGAAGTTGGGAGGCCTGGTGTTGCCGAGGAAAATGTTCAGGTTGAGGGCAATGCCCTCGAAGCAAAGCATGTCATAGCGATTGGCTCCGATTTCGATCTTCAATTGAGGAGGCTCTTGTTTGCCGTCGACGATCGGGCGCTCCTGGTCCTCGGTGTCTTCGTCGAGCTCGATGCCATAGTCGAAGCAGAGATCTTCGAACTCTTCCTTGGTGAACCTAGGAGACAAGACAGCTGGTTAGAATGCGATCGTTGGTCAAAGTAAGGTAGGTGCTCATATTCTTTCAACTCGCGATAGCGCCGCGGGGCGCAGTTCTCGCTGGCCTCTCGAACAGCAGCTTATCGCGAGGGAAATGTGTGAGATGTGGTAGAACGGACTCCGAGTTACGGATGTCGGAGGGGCAGAAAAGACAGGACGAGCGGATGCAGGGACAACGCACTTCTTTCCAAGAGCTTCGAAGAGCTTGTACTTGTCAACGGAGATGGTCGGCATGATGTTCTGAGAAGACAAGGCTCAATGCCTCCAGGACCTGTCGCAGGGAACTATTTTGCAGGCGACTGCGTGGATTGCGATGTGATGCCGTTGAAGGCGGTGATGTGTGGTGGGATAGGCAAGGGTTGGCCAGTTATGAGCCATGGCGGGGTCCTTTTTTTCGGTTTGAGTCACTCAAAAATTTCTGGGTCACAGTTCATGGCTCCCGACTCATTGCTGCTGTTATGACCCCTCGCTCGATTTGGGCTTGGGCTTGAGTCGAGGCTTGCTCTCTAATTTCGGGGCAGCAGTTTGTCCAAGTCGAGAATTGGTTACTATTTTGTCTCTTTGAATATTATTTTTGCCCATTTCGTTAAACTCCATTAAAGAAATATCTCTCCGATTTTGAGAGGAATAATATTTTTCGAGGCGCACAAAAATTACACTCCCTGCCGATTGAGGGTGACGAGATTAAGTTCTACAGCATGTAGGCTTCACTGGCAAATACACAGGAGTTGGGAATCATACTTTATTGCTCTGCAAAACACGGCAAACAGGGTATTGATATTAGAGACAGGTCAACATGACTGTTTCCGCTGATGAAGTCGTCCTAGATGGTAATATTATTAATGATCCAGGAATCTACTATTAGCAGAGCGCCGCAGAGCAAGACCAGGCTGGAGATGGCATGTGGGGCTTGACTGAGTGTTTAGCGCGCGCGTGAGAGCTGGCTGATGAGGGATCAATTAGCATTGCGCCGCCAATCCGTCTTCATTTTGTTAGAGCTTCAAGGTGATGTCAAGCCCCAGTGTTTCTTTCCAGATCTGTCGTCCCAAAAGTACATGCAATTGTACCTATGAATGGCTTCTCTAGACTTCAGTGCGCATCCTTCTACGTGTAAAGGATGCTTGTTTTTATCTGACAAGCCAGGGCGGTCCATGCAGATACCCGGCGCTTGCAAAGCTCCCAGCGTGACATCTCATCAGCCAACAAGACATAGATAGACACTCGTCGCCTTGTAATTGTGCAGCACCATTACTTCAGTCAGGTTCGTAAATGCAGTCTTCTGGGTGTCTAGTTGCTGTAGCCCGCCCCTCAATTGACAGACAACCAGACTCCCCATCTCACCCAACAACTAACAGCACAGCAGCCTGCTTGCTCTGCTTGCTTGCTTGCCTGCTTCCCTAGCGGCCAGACACGCGATCGGCCCCTGTGCCCGCCCCTCCGCCGCCACATGCACTCCATATCAGTGGCCAGCCCGGCACGTCTAGCGTGTGGCTGCACCTGAGTGCTCGCCTTGCTCTGCTGCCTCTCTATCTGCTTTGCTTGCTTTGCCTGCTCTGCTCTGTGTGTGTTTCGGGCTCCACGACAAGCACCACCACCACCACCTCATCCATCCCTCGCTTTGCCATCTTCTCTCCTCCATCCCGACGCCGCTTTCTGATCCTTAACAGTGGAAGCGCTGTCTCCCCGTCATTCGCCATGACTGACACGACCAACGCAAACGATGAACTCTATCCCATCGCCGTTCTCATCGACGAGCTGAAGGTGAGGCGGTCAATTAATTGCGCCTATCCTTTGATACACACAAGCACAGCGTCATAGTCTCAACCCTCACCCACCCCAACCGTAGCCACCCTCTCTTGATCTTGCTCTTGCTCCTGAGCTGTGCTGACACACATCTGTCTTGTATTAGCACGACGATGTTCTTCTCCGCCTGAATGCCATTCACCAACTCTCTACAATCGCCCTCGCTCTCGGCGCTGAGCGCACCAGGGACGAGCTCATTCCTTTCCTCGATGGTTAGTCTCGTTTTGCCCGTGTGCCTGCAAAGCCATCGTCACTTTGGCTCCTAACGCGTTTGCGCCTCATATAGAATCAGTCGAGGACGAAGATGAAGTTCTGGTCGCGCTGAGCGAGGAACTTGGCAATTTCATCGAATACGTTGGAGGACCTCCGTTCGGCCATGTCCTCCTCTCGCCGTTAGAAAACTTGGCAGCCATCGAAGAGCCCGTCGTCAGAGACAAGGTACGTATCCGCATTTGTGGCTGCTTTCCATCTTCTTCTGTTGGCACTGGCAGCACGACGTTTGCTCACGCAAGACTGCAACCCAGGCCGTCGAATCGTTGAACAAGATCTGCGAGAGCCTCTCAGCACAGCAAGTTGAGGAGTACTTCATTCCTCTTACCATCCGACTTTCCAAGGCCGACTGGTTCACCTCCAAGGTCTCTGGTTGCGGCCTTTTCACAACTCCCTACCGCAAGGTCTCTCCTCCAATTCAAGAACAACTTCGCCAGCAATTTGGCCTCCTTGTCCACGATGATACCCCCATGGTTCGCAGACAAGCTGCCACGAATCTGGCCAAGTTCGTCAAGGAGATGCCCGCGTCCATCGTCATCGACGAAATGATACCCCTCTTCCAGCATCTTGTGCAGGATGATCAGGATAGCGTGCGACTGCTGACGGTCGAGATTCTCATTTCCATCGCCGAGGTCGTACCCAAGGAGCAACAATCAAGCCATGGCGTGCTTTTGACGTCCCTGCGCAACTTGATAGAAGACAAGAGCTGGAGGGTTCGCTACATGATTGCCGACAGATTTGAAAAGGTTGGTGTAACTTCATATTGACCTTCGACTTGCGTATGCTAACAAGGGGGGAAATGTAGATCGCGAAGGCCGTGAATGAGGAGGTGGTGTCGAGAGATTTGGTGCCTGCGTTTGTCAAGCTCCTGAAAGATAACGAAGCCGAAGTTCGAACTGCCATTGCCGGCCAAATCCCCGGATTCTGCGCCCTCGTAGACCGAACCACCTTGCTTAACGACATTATGGGCAGTGTCGAGGACCTTGTATCCGACAACTCACAACACGTTCGCGCCGCATTGGGCACACAGATCAGCGGGTTGGCTCCTATTCTGGGCAAGCAAGAGTGCGTCGTCCCAATTTGTCTGCCAGTAATGTTATACAGCGGTTTACTGACTATGTTGTCTTGTTAGGACTATTGATCACCTGCTGCCCATGTTCCTCCAAATGCTGAAGGACGAGTTCCCCGAGGTCAGACTTCACATCATTTCAAAGCTTGAGCAGGTTAATCAAGGTTAGTGCATATGACGTCTATGGCGATGTTATCTGGACGACTTCATTAACAAATTGCCGCGCAGTCATTGGTATCGACCTGCTATCACAATCTCTACTCCCTGCCATCGTACAGCTGGCTGAGGATAAGCAGTGGAGAGTGCGTCTCGCCATCATCGAGTACATCCCTCTGCTTGCCAGCCAGCTTGGTGTCAAGTTCTTCGACGAGAAATTGAGCAATTTGTGCATGGGCTGGTTGGGAGACACAGTCTTTTCGATCCGTGAGGCTGCTACACACAACCTGAAGAAGTTGACAGAGGTATTCGGCGTGGAATGGGCCAGCGAACAGATCATCCCCAAGGTCATGGGAATGGGCAGCCACCCCAACTATCTGCACAGAATGACCACATGCTTTGCCATTTCGGTATGTTATCCTATTACCCGGCTTCAAGTGAGGGAAGAATACTAAATCCAGGTATACAGACTCTGGCTAGTGTCGTCAGTATGAATGTCATTGCCAAATCCATCCTGCCCATGCTTGACAAGATGGTCGACGATGACATCCCCAACATCCGATTCAACGTTGCAAAGACCTATTCAGTACTCATCAACGCGCTGCGTCGCTTGCCGGAAGAGGGGACGCTGTATTCGCTAGAGAAGGAGGGCGGCGAGATCGTGCCATCACCCAAGGGCCAGGAGCTGATTCGGCAGCGCGTCTTGCCCAACCTGACAAAACTGCAAAAGGATAATGACGTGGACGTTCGGTATTTCGCTACCACCGCAGCGGCTGAGGCGACGGGATCCGCGCCGGGCGGGGAGCCAATGAATACATCACCATAGAATGAGACGAGACAGTAAGAGAGAGACATAATGAAGCAATTCCCTTGATGTTGCCACGACGACGACCAATTTCTGCACCAGTCAAAGTATTCCAACAGAAAATCACATCAGCTTTAACCTTTCATACATACTCTTCGTCTTGCCCTCTTTATTGATGGTGTTTGAGGCGAGGCGATGGAAATATCCCGACATTGCGAGCAGCGGTGGCAGAGGTACGAGCTGTCCAGTTCAGGTTTGGGAAAGGGGCTGTATACGAAGATAGAGTCAGTGAGGAAGAACAAAAAGAAAATACCAGTCATGATAACAAAACAAGCTTGCCGTTGCCGTGCGTCAATGTCTGTCCTTCATCTTATAGTGGTCGCACCCAATTGCAAAACTTGTCACTCTACAAACTTTGGAATTGTTACATCCATGCCCCCTGGGTATCAAATTTCTTCCTATATGTTGTCCATCTATCATCATCCTACATCTACTATGATTACACCCTCCTAAAGCAAATCGTACTAATAGTCTGCCCCTTCACCCCTCCAAAGCTAAACGTCCTATATTCCACCCGTCCCGCCACCACAAATCCCTCGTCCTCACCATCCTTGACAAACCACTTAATCAATTCCTCCTCTGTCCAATTACAGCTCGTAATCAGCAAAATCCCACCTTTCTTCACCAAACGCACCACTCTCTCCGGATACAACTCGCACAACCGCCTCCCCTGCGTCTGCTCATCCGACAGTGATATCGCGTCGAACGTGCCCTTGTCGAGAACAACGTCCCATTCTGTGCCTACATCTTCGTATAATCCCGCTATTATATCCCACTCTTTGAAATCGACTGATTTTATATCACTCTCTTCAGCCTTGGAGAAAGATACTTGCTGAGCCAGCCGTACGCTCTGCGGACTGTAGTCGATGCCCAAAGCTGGTCCGTCCCATTCTTCCTCGCGGAGGGAGAAGAGCATTGAGCCGTTGCCGCAGCCTAGGTCGAGAAAGGAGGTGGTTTCTTTGGAGAGGAGGGGTAGGTCCGGGGTAGGTTCGTCGGAGAGGTCGTTTAGGAACTGTATCATTTTGGATTCGGCGTCCGAATCATCGAACCAGACTGTGCCGATGTCGGTTGGGTTAGAGGCGTGGTTTGTGAGTTCGCGCGTGTAGAGGTTGTTCCAGCTATGCTTTGTTAGTTATGCGGAATTACGAGATGTATATCGTAGATACGATGCTGATGGCGATCAGAGTGGTAGTGATTATTGGGTACTGGATATTGATTTTGGGTGTTAAGGAACGCACTATTCTTTGGTCCCTAGCTCCGAGGGATCAAGGTGACTAGGCTGGGCGCCTGGGGACGACATTTTGGACGGATTGATGTGTGTAAATACGATCAGTTGGAGACGCTGATGGCACGCTATGGACTTTGGATATGGCAGTTGCTTTAGCCTGTTTTTTGTTTAGATGGAAACACTCCTTCTGGAGGGGCCATACGAACATGGCAGGCGGTGGGGAGCGCATGGCGGGGTGAGAGGAGCAGGGATAGAAATGTTCCAATTGTTTGGATCAAGTACGAAGGTACCTCGGGAGGTGGTAAATATGGTCAGTGTGCGCGAATCGAAATCTCTCGTGTAATAGAAGGGAAATTGTAAGCTCGTTTGTCACTTCATAATCGCATTCTAGCTTGGCCGTCGTGAGAACCGTTGCTGAGTAGGATTGAAGCATACATCGTCACAGAGTGATTGTGATTTAGGGTCTCGACTGATCATCATCAAGTGTCACTGTAGAGCCTTCATTTCCACATCATTGAGTCTGCATTCAAGCGCCCAGTAAAGGCGGCAAAGGCTATGTAGCAATCGTCTCAAGTATGTAGCCGCCATTCCTCTCCTTCGCCTCCGAGATCGTGACCCCTTTGTGTATCAGTCGAATACAAGACAAAAGACACACAGTTAAACGCCATTCATGCAGACTGATTTGTTTATTCCCTACAACCAGGACGTGGTCAACATCGTGACTCTACAGCGTCCCATGTCTTTCATTGTAGCTGCAGGTTGGTCTCAAAAAGTTGTCCCTCCATCTTTTTCCTTCATCTGTGTTGTGGGACACCTCCTACCATCCCCCCAAGGGGTAAGCAGGAGAATTACAAAACCATGCAAATAATAATTCATCAAAGGTGAATTTTCGATACCAAACACCGTGCCCCCAGAAACTATGTCGTTGAAAAATTGTGAAGACGTAAAATCGAAATGGCCGTCCAGCAATGACCGAGCAAAACCCAAAGCCTTATATGAAAAATGGTTCCAAAGCGAAAAGTGAAGTTCAACCAAAGAAGCTACCAGCAGGAATACTGGTAAAACGTTTAGTAGAAACTTTCGACCATGGTATCCTTCATGCTTGTGTTGATGTTGCTGGGGCCCATGCCTTCGCCAAGTCTGAAAACGCTCTCAATCACACTGAGCTCCGTAGCCGTGGTGTCGAGGCCAGTGACGGCCAGCCAGTCGTTGACGACCATTCCGGCGCCGACGACATTGCTGCCACGGTTGACACTGCCAGCCACAAGAGGAACCTGGAGCAGACTCGACAGCTCGTCCTGATCCTGAATACTCGTCTTGGGGTGCACCAGACCGCCCTGGTTTGACAAGCTCATGTAGCTACCAACAAGGACGTTGTCAGCGACGGTTTGCCGGAAGACCTCGACGCCGAGGACATCGGCAATGATTTCTTCGGTCTCACGCTCGAGATCAGGATGTACTAGGGCAATGTGGTCGTTGGTAGCAATGACGTTTCCAAGGGCAGAGAGACGCTCCTCGATGCGCTGGATGCGCACGGAATCTGGGAGAGAATTGCGCAGGTGTTGCAATTCTTGGTCTGTGGTGGTGGTGGGCACAAGGAGACCCTTTCGGTTGCCAGCCGTTAATCGGCCGATGATGCGAGTTCCGGCAATAGTTGTACGGACTGTGGGCACGACGTCTTGAAGCTCTGCCTCGAAGACACTGTAGAAGTTTTCGCTGGCACCGAGGGCCACGAGGGCATATGAATTAGTAAGGGTCGTGAAGACTCCAACTCTGTGAGGCAAAGGTCAGTTAGTAAATACTTCCTACAAAATCAGAATCATCCGCCATCAAAGTGACAACCATCCAACGAATCCTCAGCTCAGTAGAATGTTTCTCCCTTTTCTGTTCTCTGCTGATTTGGATAGCGGGGGCGGGGTTGTCGGTGTAAATGTGTGCTTGCAGATATGACAGATGCAAGCGGCGCGGGGTTCGCATCGAGGAAGAAACGTACTCGTTGGAGTTCTCAAACTGAGCTCGAACAGCCATTATGTGTAATGAAATTCTCTTCGTAGACGTCTATATGTGGTTTCTTTTGCAAGTGGTGCAGAAATGAAGTCTAGCAGGAGCTGCTTTGATGGAGAGTGGAGATGTAGGGGAAAAAAGCTTCAAATGGTTTACAAATTGGATCTGGAATTTTTTCCGGCGGACAGAGCAGGTGCGCGAGTTGGTTTATGTATGGATCGGTGGGCGACACTGGCTCTGACTTTGGCTCTGGCTCCGGCTCCAGTCCAGTTCGTCCTGCTCCAGCTCTCTCTCTCGTTTTGGCATATCCCATCTCGTCGGCCACGACGAAAGCGGGTACTTTGGCATTTCCTCATCATTGTTCACAGCTTTCGCGCAACTGACAAGGGTCCCAATGTCTCGAGGCACAAATGGTCGACTAGGCTTCTCGCCTTTTCTGTAACTGTGACTCAGCGCTGGGTTGTGCCACAGCTTGCCTCGCCACTTCCGCCAGCACTAAAATGTGACTCTTGTGTCTCTCTCCCCACTTCGCTCAACGGGCCACTGCCACAAGATCTTTTTCTGCGTTCAGGTCCCGTCAGCCTGCCAATGAGGATTGCCATGCAAAGCTGTATTGCCCGCCCGAAGCCCATGCATTGGCATACAACACGGCATTCTAACTCATTATTACTCATAATTCGTCTCGTCTCCAGTCCACCTAATAGTACTGTTTGTTCCCGAAACCTACAGCGTGGAGCTTCGCATCTCAGTGCTCCAGGTACATAGCTTAATTGTGTCTGGCAATACAGTAGTGGAAACGAGACCCTGATACTCAATCCATCCGCATCTCATCTCATTGACCGGATTATGTCATCCTTCACCTATGATGCTGAGATTCTCGACCTCTCGTCACATTGGACAACCATCGTTCAAAACCTAATTGAGGAACCTGGTGGTATTCTTTACGAGGTACTCATAGCCTCTAAAATTGATTGGTAATGGGAAATATTTTCGTAACCACCATCCAACTGGTATACTCTTATCCTAGATCCCCTCCCCTCGCTCGTGATGCTTCAGCTGTGTAACCGCGTCTCTCGTCTTTGGTATCGTATCATGCCGCCCCAGCACCTGTATATACCGTTTTCCGCCGCCTTCTCTACTGTAAACCGCGACAAGGAAATTAAAATTCGAAATACGCGCGAGGAAATGCGAGGAAAACTCTCCCACTGGTGCGACACACTTTTTTTGCATTCTCAATCATGGCCGCACGAGAAACGATCTGCACCTCACAATGTCCACACTGGCGCCTTTGCCAGCACCTGCCGTCCCCTTACCTCCAGAGCAACGAACCCAGCAAACCGGACCTTGTTCGCGTCCTTGGACAGTCCTGTCGTAGCGTCTCAGTCAGTGTTTGTGATTTCGCGGGTGATGTTGCAAGGATCGGCTGGAAACGAGTAACAAAGCGCATAGGTAACTTACCACTCTTGTCCTTCTCATCTGAGTCGTCATCTGAGTCCGAATCCCCCTCGGCCTGCGCCCCCAATGGCGGTAGACCGGTCTTCTCTACCTCCATGATGTTTGTCTGCACTGTATCACCTGGCAAGGGGTATGTGATGGCTACATCTCGGCTTTCCAGGGGCAGGTTGGCAGCGATCGCAACCGCCAACTCGGCAATCATAGAAGTGCTGCCCTCAACTCCAGGTGGAGGCGGCGTGCTGAGGTATTGGTACAAGTATGCAATGAGGTTGGTCGTTATCTTGTTCGTCAGCATGCTGCGGTTTTCTGCCGCTTCCGCCGACCCAAGTTGCTTCTGCAGTCCATCCAGCGTTGCCATTCTCCAATTGACAATTTTGGTCGTCAACGCATCGAACTCTTCTTGGCTGTGTATCGTATGAGAATTGCCTCGAATGCTCAGTTCGATCTCCTTCAGCTGTGAACTGAGCAGCGAGTCGAGCACAGGGTGAAAGCACCTGTTGAAAAGTTCGTCCACAAGCCATTTAGATACGATCGCACGGCCAACAGCTGTCATTTCTTGCTTCCCCGTCTTGAGAGCGTTGGTGCTGACGAAACTGTCCACCCACTGGGGAAGACCGCGCCAGTCCTTGCGGATGTTGAAAGAAAGATTGTTGATGGCACCGTTGAGACGGTTGAACCTCGTAACATATTCGCTGTCATCCCACGCCGTACGTGATTGTGACATGCGTTGGTTGGCAACAGCGTTCTGCAAATGCTCTACTTGGCCATTCAATTGCTCGATTTGTGATTTGCCGTCAAAATACAACCGTTTCACATTCTTGTACTTGGTGACTTCTCAGAGTTAGCAAGGGATCTCAGACAACAGTATTGTCAAGCAAATGAAAAGGACCAGTCGAGCCAAACTCACGGAGATCTTTGAATTGCTTCTCGAGTTCGGGGTCTCGGTCTGCTGGTTGTGGGCTATTTCGCCCCGGGTCTAAACCTGGAGAAGCATCAATATACTGTGAGACGCGGTTTCCGCGAAGACCTGAACTTGGCAGCGCACCTTGTCCAGCAGGTGGTGCAGGACTCATGGCATTGAGCGATATGCTCCCCTGACGATGATATCCCGGCGGTGGTCCAGGAGGCGCATCGACTGGTCCACGAAGCCCCTTCTCAGAATCCTGAGTACGACGACCAGCTTGTGACCCGCCTCCGGGAGCCGGCGGTGCCATTTCAGCTTGATCCTGGCCTTGCAAACTTGCGCCTTGACCAGATTGGGGGTTGGCAGAGATGTCCTGCGATGCCGTGGAGCCGTGATGAGAGCCCTGGGCTTGCTGCAATTGATGCTGTGAAAATGCAGAACGAGGGTCCGAATCAGTCACGGGAGACTCGTGAGACAGTTGCGATATAGTTTCAGCGTTTTGTAGCTGCTGACTCGTTATAAGCTGACTCGTTACGATGCGAGGCTCCCCACCTGGCTGATAGGGGCCTTGAGGGGAATTGGCGGGGTAGTGAAAGTGTTGCTGAGGATGTTGGCGAGCCTGCTGGTCCAAGTTGGCAGCTTGCTGCTGCTGCTGCTGTGATTCGAACTGAGCCTGCTGTTCCTGGACACGAATAGTGCCTTGACGTTGCAGCGGTTGTGGCTGAGGTTGTTGCAAAGGCGGCGGGGTTTGCTGATTCTGAAGCTGCTGATGTGGGGGTGCATGATCTGGCGGTTGGTAGACTTCGTCGTACGGTGATGTTTCGAGATGTTCACGGGAAACTTGACGGACGCTGTTTTGGTTCAAAAGTATGCGAGAATCCTGTATGGGGGAGTCTATGTTAGATCCATGCGTGTAAAATGAACGTTGGTCGATCTCGCCCACTTCGTGGAGAGGCGAGGGCTGCTGGCTGTATGTGCCCTGGGAATGCCAGTCCCGATCGGAAGGAAGCTGTGTCGCCTGCGACGAGCCCGTTTTCAAATTAGGAGGGTTGCTCACCCTCTTGGACGGCCTACGAGCAAGTCCAGCTGTATTATCGTACGGTCCAGTCGGGTTGTGGCCAGTTGATTGCGGCGAGGGTTGTTGCTGCTGATGCTGCTGGCTGTCGTGCGACTCGCGGCTGGAGCCAAATATGCCCTTGATCAATTTGCGAGTTGACCGCTTCTGAGGAGCAGGGTCAGGGGCCGATTGTTGCTGAAGCGGTTGCTGCTGCTGGTGATAAGCCGCTGTGCTTGGGAGGTCGTCGATAGAGCCAGACGCAATGCCATAAACCTGCTGCTGCTGCTGTTGTTG